>JBAMJV010011362.1:0-2500 GCA_037951105.1 Echinarachnius parma | reverse complement strand
GGTATCTACCAAGTCCCACTATTGCTGAAGCATTAAAGCGAACCAAAACGCATAATACAAAGCAAACTGTGTAGTAAGACCTATTTTCACACACCATCTCAAATGTCCCTGAATCTCTCCTTCCAATTTTTATTGTTGAAGAGTTGAGCATATTTTTTGTTTTGCTATCACAGGCTCTTTATGGATGCTCTGAGTGGCGCCATGATTTTTTGTTTGCCGCCGAAACGTGACGTTTTTCTGGACTGACGTTGATTGGTCTAGCCAAATGCCATTTTAACTATTAGTTAAATAACGTATTTTGATCAAAAATCGGAACAAACAAAAATACATTGCACTGCTTATAGTTTAGCATTTTGAATCAAATTATTTAGTATGTGTTTTATTTTGTTTCTACTTCGAAAAAATGTTTAAAATGATAGTACTTATTTTCTAGTCAGAACGAGGGTGTTCATACGACCGTTGACTTGAATGATATTAACGAGCACGTACGCGGTTCGCAATCCTCCATAATTTATAATATGTTTTGGTACTTTTAATTCAATAGTTATACTTATACATATCATGGTATATATAGATAATAATGATACAAGAAGGTGCGTGCATTTATTTCCGCCCTAGCGAAAGAATAATTTATACCACGAGCATTTATTATTCTGATATGAATCACTGCAAAAGCAACTAAATGGGCTTCAGACAGGGGAAAAAATGCCATCTCGATACTACAACTACAATTGTTTAGGTGAAAATAGTGGGGGTAAATGACAAACTATTGCATTTCCCTAAAACTAGTATATAGAAATACGTGTAGGCAGTTCATTCACTGTACAATGCCTCAATTGTTTTGTACGTCAAAGAGAAATGACACCCCCTTTTCCAAATCAAAGAAAAGGAATGTTTGGTACGTAGTTCTGGAATCATCGCAGCTGTTTCGGGGGCATGATGCTAGATAAAATCGTACATGATCGGCACGAATCATATACAGTAGTGTGCATGCACGTACACGCTTACGCCAACACATTTGTTACCATGGTAACCTCTGACAATTCTGTCAAAAAGCTTTGGTATATTGGCTAAATAGACCACAGTTAGTCACATTTCCACACTTCCCCGTGTCGAATGGTCGTTGGTTAATATCTTCTCTTTTTATAAATACACTTTGTGGCCTGTGTTTCAACAAAGACAAAATTGTCTCTTCTTTTAACATGATCATGAATGGAATTTTAGCTTTGTCCAAAAAACGTCAGATCTTTACCGGGGGTCTGCACAAAAATGTAAACATGGCAGCCTTCATGTTAGTACGGGACGCACGCAAAAAAAATCATTTGTGTCGTCTTTTTGCGAGATTGGTGTGGCCTAATCCGTGGGGCCCATTTGTTGTGATTTGTATATCAAATTAAAGCTCTCGGTGTCGCAAACGAAGTAGCATAGATGAAATGCTATCATTTTTGGTTCGCTTTAAAGGTACTACAGCACCTAAATGGCCTAATGTTCACAATTAGGCTCTCTATATGTAATTTTGCCTCAAGAACAAGAATTTGGCAGTCATTTCCCATGAAATCAATCATTTTTTTTAGTAATTAGTACATATCTAATTGCCCTGGGAACGCCTCTTTTTAAATTGCCAGAATCGATTATGCTGCCCTCTATAGAGGAACTTCGCCCCATAGTCTCTGTACACGACGTAATGTAAAACGCTCTCTAAATTATCTAGATGACGTAATCCGAGAAGTGTCAATCACGCTTCTGATTTTAGACCCTAAATGTCGGAGGGGCGTAAACTGGCACAGTTTTGGCACAGATTTGGCATCAGAAAATTAGCCTAAAATCACTACTGTGTTTATTTTAATGGGTTTTTTTTCTGTAAACTATATGAAATAAGTGCCAACATACGTATTCTGTATGTATTCTGTAGTTCCTTTAAGAAATGGTATTCACACACAAAGACGCACACACCCCCCCCCCCCCCCCCCCCCCCCCCACACACACACACGTGTTATGGCTATCAAACGATGACCCCAGAAAAGCACTCTCTCTCTCACACACACACACATACATACACATATTGCTGACATGTGTATGCGTTGAAGAACGTCTGAAAACTCATGTCATATTCGTTGCTTGTAAACGTCAAGTGAGAATTGGGAATGAAAGCATTCGGTCAAGAGAATTAAAGGCTACATTTGTTAAAAATTATACCAACATTGGCGCTTGAAAAGATATGATAATTAAAAAACAACATTCATCATTTCTGTTTTCTTGGTTTTACCATGTTTAGCTTCCACTTAACATAACAAGTAATGGTGAAAAAACAACTCCACTTATTACAGGTGCCTTTTGAATCACGACCCTTTCATTGGGAAATGTATCCATACGTAACCTAACAAGAACAGTCAGCACTAGGACAAATTAGTATGAGCACCCTCCCATTGTTTTGTCAATCATAGTTATTTGCGAGCCACCATTTTCACTAATTTCGTTACCGAACCTCGATTCGAAGCAT
>JBAMJV010011361.1:0-43227 GCA_037951105.1 Echinarachnius parma | reverse complement strand
GGGAGGGGGGGGGGGGGGGGTCTAGGGAGAGAGGGGGATGGAGCATGCCAGACAGTCATCCATTGCTGTTAATCAGGGACGTAGCTTGATTGGGGAGGGGAGGGGGGGGGGGTCTAGGGAGAGAGGGGGATGGAGCATGCCAGACAGTCATCCATTGCTGCTAATCAGGGACGTAGCTTGATTGGGGAGGGGGTGGGGGGGGGGGGGGGGGTGTAGGGAGAGAGGGGGATGGAGCATGCCAGAGAGTCATCCATTGCTGCTAATCAAGGACGTAGCTTGATTGGGGGGGGGGGGGGGGGGTGTAGGGAGAGAGGGGGATGGAGCATGCCAGACAGTCATCCATTGCTGCTAATCAGGGACGTAGCTTGATTGGGGAGGGGGGGGGGGGGGGTGTAGGGAGAGAGGGGGATGGAGCATGCCAGACAGTCATCCATTGCTGCTAATCAGGGACGTAGCTTGATTGGGGAGGGGGTGGGGGGGGGGGGGGTGTAGGGAGAGAGGGGGATGGAGCATGCCAGACAGTCATCCATTGCTGCTAATCAGGGACGTAGCTTGATTGGGGAGGAGGGGGGGGGGGGGGGTCTAGGGAGAGAGGGGGATGGAGCATGCCAGACAGTCATCCATTGCTGCTAATCAAGGACGTAGCTTGATTGGGGAGGGGGGGGGGGGGGGGTCTAGGGAGAGAGGGGGATGGAGCATGCCAGACAGTCATCCATTGCTGCTAATCAGGGACGTAGCTTGATTGGGGAGGGGGGGGGGGGGGGTCTAGGGAGAGAGGGGGATGGAGCATGCCAGACAGTCATCCATTGCTGCTAATCAAGGACGTAGCTTGATTGGGGAGGGGGGGGGGGGGGGTCTAGGGAGAGAGGGGGATGGAGCATGCCAGACAGTCATCCATTGCTGCTAATCAGGGACGTAGCTTGATTGGGGGGGGGGGGGGGGGGTCTAGGGAGAGAGGGGGATGGAGCATGCCAGACAGTCATCCATTGCTGCTAATCAGGGACGTAGCTTGATTGGGGAGAGGGGGGGGGGGGGTCTAGGGAGAGAGGGGGATGGAGCATGCCAGACAGTCATCCATTGCTGCTAATCAGGGATGTAGCTTGATTGGGGGGGGGGGGGGGGGGGTCTAGGGAGAGAGGGGGATGGAGCATGCCAGACAGTCATCCATTGCTGCTAATCAGGGATGTAGCTTGATTGGGGGGGGGGGGGGGGGGGTCTAGGGAGAGAGGGGGATGGAGCATGCCAGACAGTCATCCATTGCTGCTAATCAGGGACGTAGCTTGATTGGGGAGGGGGGGGGGGGGGGGTCTAGGGAGAGAGGGGGATGGAGCATGCCAGACAGTCATCCATTGCTGTTAATCAGGGACGTAGCTTGATTGGGGAGGGGGGGGGGGGGGTCTAGGGAGAGAGGGGGATGGAGCATGCCAGACAGTCATCCATTGCTGCTAATCAGGGACGTAGCTTGATTGGGGAGGGGGTGGGGGGGGGGGGGGGGTGTAGGGAGAGAGGGGGATGGAGCATGCCAGACAGTCATCCATTGCTGCTAATCAGGGACGTAGCTTGATTGGGGAGGGGGTGGGGGGGGGGGGGGTGTAGGGAGAGAGGGGGATGGAGCATGCCAGACAGTCATCCATTGCTGCTAATCAAGGACGTAGCTTGATTGGGGAGGGGGGGGGGGGGGGTGTAGGGAGAGAGGGGGATGGAGCATGCCAGACAGTCATCCATTGCTGCTAATCAGGGACGTAGCTTGATTGGGGAGGGGGTGGGGGGGGGGGGGGTGTAGGGAGAGAGGGGGATGGAGCATGCCAGACAGTCATCCATTGCTGCTAATCAAGGACGTAGCTTGATTGGGGAGGGGGGGGGGGTCTAGGGAGAGAGGGGGATGGAGCATGCCAGACAGTCATCCATTGCTGCTAATCAGGGACGTAGCTTGATTGGGGAGGGGGTGGGGGGGGGGGGGGGTGTAGGGAGAGAGGGGGATGGAGCATGCCAGACAGTCATCCATTGCTGCTAATCAAGGACGTAGCTTGATTGGGGAGGGGGGGGGGGGTGTAGGGAGAGAGGGGGATGGAGCATGCCAGACAGTCATCCATTGCTGCTAATCAGGGACGTAGCTTGATTGGGGAGGGGGTGGGGGGGGGGGGGGGGTGTAGGGAGAGAGGGGGATGGAGCATGCCAGACAGTCATCCATTGCTGCTAATCAAGGACGTAGCTTGATTGGGGAGGGGGGGGGGGGGGTCTAGGGAGAGAGGGGGATGGAGCATGCCAGACAGTCATCCATTGCTGCTAATCAGGGACGTAGCTTGATTGGGGAGGGGGTGGGGGGGGGGGGGTGTAGGGAGAGAGGGGGATGGAGCATGCCAGACAGTCATCTATTGCTGCTAATCAAGGACGTAGCTTGATTGGGGGGGGGGGGGGGGGGTCTAGGGAGAGAGGGGGATGGAGCATGCCAGACAGTCATCCATTGCTGCTAATCAGGGACGTAGCTTGATTGGGGGGGGGGGGGGGGGGGGTCTAGGGAGAGAGGGGGATGGAGCATGCCAGACAGTCATCCATTGCTGCTAATCAGGGATGTAGCTTGATTGGGGGGGGGGGGGGGGGGTCTAGGGAGAGAGGGGGATGGAGCATGCCAGACAGTCATCCATTGCTGCTAATCAGGGATGTAGCTTGATTGGGGGGGGGGGGGGGGTCTAGGGAGAGAGGGGGATGGAGCATGCCAGACAGTCATCCATTGCTGCTAATCAAGGACGTAGCTTGATTGGGGAGGGGGGGGGGTGTAGGGAGAGAGGGGGATGGAGCATGCCAGACAGTCATCCATTGCTGCTAATCAGGGACGTAGCTTGATTGCGGGGGGGGGGGGGGGGGGGGGGTCTAGGCAGAGAGGGGGATGGAGCATGCCAGACAGTCATCCATTGCTGCTAATCAGGGATGTAGCTTGATTGGGGGTGAGGGGGGGGGGGGGGGTCTAGGGAGAGAGGGGGATGGAGCATGCCAGAGAGTCATCCATTGCTGCTAATCAGGGACGTAGCTTGATTGGGGAGGAGGGGGGGGGGGGGGGGGGGTCTAGGGAGAGAGGGGGATGGAGCCTGCCAGACAGTTATCCATTGCTGCTAATCAGGGATGTAGCTTGATTGGGGGGGGGGGGGGGGTCTAGGGAGAGAGGGGGATGGAGCATGCCAGACAGTCATCCATTGCTGCTAATCAGGGACGTAGCTTGGGGGGCTGCCCCCACAACAAATTTATGTGCCTTTGCCCTGCCCACCCAAAATCATGCTTATAATGGAAAAAAGGGAGAAAAAATATCCCCCCTTTTCCAACCCCCATCCTTCCCCCTTCCACAACTACAGTAAATCAGCTGCCTTTGATGCAGTCACATGTGCAACAAACCCATGTACAGGAAAAGAACAAAGAAGAAAAAATGAGTTGTGGTCATAAACAATCATTTTACACAACTTTCTCTTTGGCTATTTTCAGGCAGTGGCAAGAAGTGAATGGTCCAGGGGGGTGTTTCACAAAGATTCTAAGTTGAATTTAACTATAATCATTATATCCATAATCCATGTAATTGAATAGAGTTAGTTAAGCCATTGAATGCAATACATTATAATTCATATATCATATCATTCTATTCGGATAATTAATTATTACTAATTTTCAAGAATTGCTGCTAGTTTATGTAGTTTTTGTATAAATCTTTAACTTGCTTAGTAAGTGTTATAAATATTAATTTATAAGTATTTTAAATTTGATAAATTTTACTTTTAAATATTAAATTTGCATTAGAAAATCGAATTAATACACGATGCCTTAATATTATATTATGGGCTTTTGTTATTACTCATTTCATGTATCAATATATAAAACAACATTATTACTCACTGTCGTTGGTTATTAATTACGGCTAATTCGTTATTCTATTAATTTGTGATTGAGCTATATTATGTAATTTTCGTAAATTTTTAACTAGCCCAGTAAATGTTACAGCAGTCATAATGGTTTTAATGTTATCTTAAAATATAAAATTTGCATTAGGAAATATAAATTGATACATGATGCCTATTGATTTTTCTAATCACTTAATTATTGATTAATCGATATACAAAATAATAATATAAGTTACTGTCTTTCGTTAGTATTCATGCCTAATTTGTGATACTATTCAGGTATATTATGATTTATTTCTCTAATTATTGTATATAATATATTAAGGTTTCTTTATACCTCGTGAGTTCATTAATGTTATTTCCATGTTTGTAAATATTGTTGCAAATGACACTGCAATTCAGCTTGTAGCTGTGAATGTGACATTTTGTTGAATAAAATACCATTATTATTATTATTATAAATAAAAAGTATGGAAAGCCACTAGTTTCTTTGAAAAATTGTTGTAAAAGTTCTTTTTTCAAAGGCATAAAATGTTGATTCAAATCATTGATATTATCTATTATCAAGGAGATTTTATGTTCTTGATGCAACATTTTTGAAGTCATTGAAGGCATTTTTGTTTTTTGCTTTTGAATATACATTTGTATTTTTTTCCAAGGCTACAAATGGCTTTCCATATTAGTTAGGTCCAACTTAGAGTTGAGTTCAACTTAGGATTTTTGTGAAACACCCCCCAGCAGCCAAACTGTGGCAATTGGAAGCAACATAAGAAGGATAGATATTCATGAAATAGTGAAATAGTAACACTAAAATCAAAATGCAACCTTCTCAAATAGTAAAGGAAACCAATAAAAGAAGGAAGAGGAATTCTGGTCATAAATATTAATTTTACACAACTTTCTCTTCGGCTATTTTCAGGCGGTGGCAGGAAACGAGTGGTGCGGCAGCCGAACTGGTGGCAATTTGAAGCAACATGAGAATGATCGATATCCATGAAATAGTGAAATATAGGAAAAGGCGAATGCAACCTTCTCAATAGTAAAGGAACAAACAAAAAAACACAATATTATTACTTTTTTTACCTGACTTTCTCTTTGGTTATTTCAGGCGGTGGCAGGAAACGAGTGGTGCGCCAACCAAACTGCTGGCAACTAGAAGCAAGATGAGAACAATCGATATCAATATGCAACCTTCTCTTAAATAGTACAGGAACAAAAAAGAAAGGCAAATCATCATCATTAACAAACTTTTTACACAATTTTCTCTTTGGCTATTTTCAGGCGGCGGCAAGAAACGAGTGGTGCGGCAGCCGAACCGGCGGCAGCATGAAAAGGATGTCCAGGCCCTGACGGAAGACATCAGTGCTAAGGAAGCAGAACTGGTAAGAGATATCAGATTTACATGTTTTTTTTATAAGCCTTTTCAAATTGAACAATTATTAAAGTATAATGCAATGCTTGAAATATATATTTTTTTCCTAATGGCCTTGTTGCATGCTGAAAAATGCAGGCTGGCGTGAAACAAAAATTGGTTATCCCTAACAAAGCAAATCATGAAAAGTCGGTTCATCTTGTTGCCCAGTCTCGAAACAAGAATTGGGTAGCTTCAAATAAATTCAATGTATAGTCGGGCAGTCTGTTACAAAAAACGCTTTTGAAGCGTAGTACAGTTTTTGAGGGATTAAAATGAAACTTGGTACGCATGATGAGGGGCAGATGTTGCTCCTCAGTGAGGGGCTGATGTTCTTGAGGGGCAGATGTTGCCTCTCTTCAGTTGCTCCACGCCTGTGGAGCTCCCTCCCTCCTGTGCTTCGTAACACAGACAAACTTGAAGGTTTCAAAGCAGGCCTAAAAACATTTCTTTTCAAGCAAATTGTGCAATAAATTGAGTTTTTGGAGGAGCAGGCGCCTTTGAATGTTTTAAGAACAGATAAATGGTGCCATACAAGTGCTGTGGATCATCATCATCATGATCATCATGGTGAAGATGGTGATGCAGCCAAATCGATAGCGGCACCATAACAATGCTAGCTACAGCTAGGGTTCACACAGGGCCTGGAAAACCAGGAAAGTCATGGGATTTTAATCTTTCCAGGCCTTGAAAGCCGGGGAAAATTGTAGACTTTTGGGTCATGGAAATTCATGGAAATTCATGGAAGTTAATTTTATCTACGTATCTTCATTACTGGAGTACAAATAACAATTTCTGAACTTATTTTGGTTCAGTTCAAGATCTTGTTTACATATTGTGGTGAAAAGTCATGGAAAAGTAATGGAATTCTTGCTCTAATGGTCATGGAAAGTCATGGAATTTTAATTGAAAATAAGCGTATGAAGTATGAACTCTGATCTAGGCCCTGACTTTTTATTCAAGAAATCATTTTCAATGACTTTTACAGAAATCTTTGGGCAGGCCAAACATCCAGGCATCTCAAGAGGAAGTTCGGGGCAAAAGAGTCTCTAGAACACAGAAGGAGGCAATCATCGGCCCAAAACAGCTGGTCAATAAAGATGTTTTCATCCCAGCACAACTTTTTTTTAACAATTAATTTAGTAAATTGCTTTTTCAGAAATCTTTGGGCCGGCCAAACATCGAGGCATCTCCTGAAGAAGTTGCTGAAAGAGAAAGTCGCCAGAACAAAAAAAAAAAAAGGATGAAAAGAGGCTACTATCCTCAAGAAAGTAGTCGCTAAAGTAGTTCAGACTCGACGTCCAAGTCCAACTTTTTTTTTCAAAAAATATTACTTATTAATGACTTTTGCAGAAATCTTTGGGCCGGCCGAACATCGAGGCGTCTCCTGAAGAAGTTGCCGAACGAGAGAGCCTCCAGAATGAACAGAAGAGGATACGAGAGCTGAAGGAGGCGACCATCGCTAAGAGGAAAGAGTGTGACGACAACATCCACAAAATCAGCGATCTCATCTCAAAACAGGTGTTTTATACATTTAAATTACAATGTCATTGTACCCCTGACATACAAATTACGAAGGGGGGTATTAAGTATTGATATTCATTGCCATGGGTACCTGGGGGTGTTTCACAAAGATCCTAAGTTGAACCTAACTATTATAGAAAGCCATCTGAAGCCTTGGATTAAAACATATTCAAAAGCGAAAAGGCACATATTTTAGAGTTTTCATAAATTTTACATCAAGAACATGAATTCACCTTGATAATAGAAAATATTTCATGCATTGATTCAACATTTTATGCCTTTAAAAAGGACTCTTTCAACAATTTTTCGAAGAAATTAGCAGCTTTCGATAATAAGTCCAACTTAGAATTAAGTTCAACTTAGGATCTTTGTGAAAACCCCCCTGGGCTGTTATTCAATTCATTACTTAGATCAAGCAAGACATTTACTTAGCATTCTGCTAGGCTGAGAACTTAACTTGTAATAAAATAATTGTCAAATTTTGCTTTCAATAAAATCAAATCTAAATGTACTATCTGAACATAATATGACATCAACATTTTCAGTTGATGAATTTATTAAATCCCAATTTTGGTTAAAAGCCATTAAAGAAACTGCCTAAATTTTGACTTAAGTATGGAATTAAATACCAGCCCAGGTTCTAAGCAATGCAAGGCAAGCCAAAAATATTGTTTATCTGCCAGCTCCAACCCACCTTCAAAGTTCCAAACCAATGGACAAGAAGTTTAGTATCATTAATATTTAATATATTTATTTATTTATTCAGTCTTATTTAAACAGGGTGGCTCCCCGTCAGTGATCAAGCACTGTTTTCCAGGGGGCCCTGTAATCACTTCCATACAAATCTATGAATATGTTTGAGTCAGTGTGATCGAGAGTATTTTTGCTGCCCGATTTGTCTTCGCGAACAAATCTGATTTTTTTTACCTCTAGAGGTTGGCTGCTCTGAAAATACTTTTTTGGGGGTTAAAAATACTTTTTGTGGTTTGTGAAGGTTGGCATCTCTGGTAACTACAAATGGCAAAAAGAATATCATTTTATTGCAAAAATTGTGTGGAGCGAAATACTTCCATAGTTTCAGAACTTGTTATTGAAAGTATTATTATGAATTTCTTGTTATGCCTCTGCAACGGCATACATTTTTTTGGGTTGTCTGTCTGTCCTTCCATTGCTCTAGGTCATTTACTGTTCTTGATAATGATTTTTTCCCGTATAGCATGATGCGTTGTCACGGCTGAAGGCGAATCTCCCTCACAAGACAGAGAGGGCGGTAGAGGAGGCGATTCAGAAGCTGGAATACCAGCTGCGCACGCAACACTTCAAGCTGCGCGACGAGAAACGCATCGTCAACGAGATCACCACCCTCAAGCGCTCCAAGAAACAGATCAGGTACACTACGTATTATACAAATTACGAATGTTTATGAGTGCAATGGTACAAATCTTTGCATGAGGTGAAAGATGGAATGTTGTTCCATTCAACGAGGCGGAGCAGAGTTGAATTGAACATTCCATCTTTCACCGAATGAAAATATTCGTACCATTGCACGAATGGAAAAAACATTCATTATTTGTTTTATATGACACCAATAGGTTTAAAAATGAAAATAGATCCTTTTCATGTGATATTTTGGGGAATTTACACTTTACCGCCCCTGGCCCAGCTCTTGCAAGCTCTGCGCGCTAGTTTCTTAACGCACGCTAGCGCTTGCACAAAACAACTACATGAAAGTACCATTGCACGTTTATGATGTCAAAATCGTGCAATAGAACTACATGAAAGTACCATTGCACGATCATGACGTCAACATCGTGCAATGGTACATTTCCAGGAATGTCATGTGACCTGAATTCAACCAATCACATTGCGAGAACATTCTAAGGTGTTATATAAAACTAAAAAAGTCCTTGCCAATTTTGGCACAAAAGGCGGCGCCTATCTCCGATTCATGTAGTGAACGCTAGAGAAGGGGGCCAGTCCTTGGTAACTTGTGTGATTAATTTTCCCTTCTCCATTCTATAAATTATGCCGAGTGCCTGGCTAGTAGGCAGAAGGTACAATTTTTCAAAGTCTTTGTTATGACCAGGTCACAATTCAAACCCAGGACCTCCCGTGCACATGGCAGACACTCTATCACTAAGCCACCATGCTCAGTAAATAACTAAAGAAACTTACCAAATTACTTCTGTATTCTCTATTGATTTACATAACATTACAAACATTAGAGTGGAAAGTTCATTTGATGCATATTGTAGGTTTAATGTATGTGCATCAGATGAGTAAAAAAAGGGCGCTTGGACACAGCCTGGTTTGGATATAGTTGTGTTCGATGTTTGTAGCCTAGTAGCATCATAATATTATTTTCTTCTACTTATCAAGGTATATTTACACAAATTTACATTACATTTTCACCAGCACCCAACAGTATATGGTAGAACTATTGTATCATAGCTCTTGCTTCCTCTAAATAATATGAGTTATGCACCAGTTGTTGCATGGTTGTATACATGTGGGATTGGTAGAGTTTTTGAAAAAAATATCATAATTGTATAGATCCTTGTTCAACCAAAAAGCATAGTTTTCATTTGATTGAACGTAAGATTGGAATTGAGGTAAAAAAAAAAAAGATTTCACACAATTAACCAGAGCTGCCAAGTCTTACTGATTTCGAAGAAGACTTCCTGAAAATAGACGAAGAATACTGCATCGGATAGCCAATCTTCCTGATTATCAAAATTATTGTCATCAGATTGTATGCATTTTATAGATATCTTCCTGATTTCTGATGATATTACCCTAAATCTTCCTGATTGTTTAATTTTATTGTTGGTAGCTCTGAATGACCAATCCTAGCAACTATTTCCAAATCTGAGCTCATTGAAATATGTGATTTTTGTTCCCTCTCAAATATATTGGGGTGATTGATTGAATAATTACCAAAAGCTGAATATATTGATAATCACAATTGCAGCTAAGTGCTGGAAATGACTGATGATTCCCCCCATGTGTAATGGAGTCGGAAGACAGAAAAATATAATTAAATTTCATGTATTAGACCTGTTTTACCCTCTGCCCCCACACCTTATAAATAAATGTATAGTGCTCTCCCTTAGTGTGGTAGCATTTAAAGGGGTACACCTGTTAAAGGGGTAGAACAAGATCAATTGATTTGTTTCCCAATGCGCACAATATATAAGTGGGGAATGAATTATATAAGCACTCAGCCATCTTACCAGGCTGACTTTTTATATTCATTATTGAAGATTAGACTCTCTAAAGATCTTAGTCAAGCAGATTCTGGCAATTTGATTTATTTTAGCACTCAGTTGATTAAAGGGGTAATGTATCCCTTGCAAAAGCCTACCCAATTGATAAACGGACACTACTGTATGTATCCGAATATCTATGCCAGTTTTTGAGAAACAATTTTTGTCACGATTGTTCATTTATCAGAGATTTCCCCATTGTTTGGTTTAATTTCAGGGAGTATCAGGAGAAACGGATGGTGGTTGAGGTGGAGACCAGGAAGAAAGATGAGATGAAGAAAGAGAGAAACGTGAGTTCTATAATTGTGATGTCACAGCTGCTCACTGGGGTCAATTTCGGACAATGAATTGCGTACATACTTTGTAGATGGCCCCATGGGTTACTGGTTGTAAACAATGTTAGGCAAGCCAAACAATATTGTCTAGCGGTTGCTAAGAAGACAAGGAAGAAAGATGAAATGAAGAGGGAGAGGAATGTGAGTTATAAATCATGTGAATTATGATGTCACAGCTGCTCAATGCCATGGGTAACTTTTGATTCTAAACAATGTTGGGCAAGCCAAAAATGGTGGTCTAGCGGTTGCTAAGAAGGCAAGGAAGAAAGATGAAATTAAGAGGGAGAGGAATGTGAGTTATAAATCATGTGAATTATGATGTCACAGCTGCTCTATGCCATGGGTAACCGTTGATTCTAAACAATGTCAGGCAAGCCAACAATTGTGGTCTAGCAGTTGCTATGGAGACCAGATAGAAGGATGAAATGAAGAAACAGAGAAATGTGAGTTATATAATTGTGATGTCACAGCTGCTCAATGCCATGGTTAACTGTTGATTCTAAACTATGTCAGGCAAGGAAGAAGGATGAGGTGTCCCCCCCCCCCCCCCCCAAGTAAAAATATCAGATATGGTATAAAGACTCGAAATTGATATATGCATTTTTCAGGACATTAATTTTGAAACTCAAAATTACAAAAAGTCCTTCCCGAGGGAGGGGTTTACCCCTCTCTCCTTTCACCCCTTCCTCCTTTCACCCCTTCCACTCTGTCGCTTCACTCCATCGCCAGTTTTTGTTTATTATATCCCTTATAAGTTATAAGTCAGTTTGAAGTGGGCTGTATTTCTGATTGATGAAAAGCATCAGAAAAAATTCCCTTTATTGCTTTATTCATTTTGCTAACCCAAGACAATGCAAGGTCACAAATTAAATTTTGAATCTTGAATCTTGTCTCTACTGGGCGATTTTGCTCCTGAAGTCGCAACAAGAGGCCCCCAATAACAAATCTGAAAGGAATAAAGTAAATTGCTCATGCAGGCGAGCTTACAAATTAGCCCCCTGAAATTGTTTTCTTTTTTCTTCCTGCTTTTGTTTTAGATCCACTTCAGGAAGGTGTCTGAGCTGAAGGCTGAGGAGGATAAGATCAGACAGCAGTTGCAGAGACTCAAGAGCAAGGCTGACGAGGCCTGGACCAGGTACAGGGAGGCTGGATCACAGCGGGAACAGATCAAGAAAGGTAACTGCATGTGGTTCTTAGTCCTAAACATGGGTTTGGGGTACTATGTCCTATACCTGGCTTCCACACTAGCTTTTTTGTGGGTCCAAGTCCTGAAGTAGGGTTCCACACTCTCTCTTTTTGCTGCTGACGAGGCCTGGACCAGGAACAGGACGGCTGGTCCACAGCGAGAACAGCTCAAGAAGGGTAACTTCATGCCGGTCTAAGTCCCAAACCCCAGGACTAACCTTTTTCAGGTTTAAGTTCTAAGCTAGGGCTCCACACTAAATTGTTGCTGTCCAAGTAGGGCTTTCTGCAGGTTTAAGTCCTAAACCTGGGCTCCACTCAAACCTGTTTTTGTGGATCAAAGTCCTAAACCAGTGCTCCACTCTTAACATTTTGTGCATATTTTACATTTTCCCCCCAAACCATGGTTTAGTAACATTATTTTCTCTTAATGTTTTTATGGCCTGAAACAAAGATTTACTAACCCAAAAACTTCTCTACTTTTCAAAATCTTACTCCCTAATGTTGATAATAAGTGCATGTATGAATGAGGATGATTTCCTTATTTTGGTATTTTTAGTTTAAAAATCTAGATGCTTTAGAGCCACTATCACTTTGATGAATTGTCACCAATTTTTACTAGCCCTAGGCCATGAAGCAACTGTAAGTGACAAGCCCTGCGTAAAGATCATCAAGCGTGGGGATGATAGACTGTGGGTCGCGATTTTGAACTAGGGTAGTTTGCGCGGACTCAATGGCCCGTATTCACAAAGGAGGTTTGTAGGAGGTTTGTACAAACCATGGTTTGACCAAGGTTTACATCTATGGAATACCATTTGTAAACTGATGGAGAAGGAATGTAAACTCCATACTTGTTAACAATGTTGATTTACAATTTACAGTACGCCAGCAGCATTCCATAGATGTAAACCATCATCAAACCATGGTTTGTACAAACCTCCTTTGTGAATACGGGCCAATAACTCAATGTTGCACTGTGCACAACACGTTTGCAAGATGGCGTGTGCATCTGATTAAACCCTCAGGAGTCCATAGTAGGAGGCCCAGACAAGATGAAACCCATCTCTGCTTGAGTCTTTCTACGGCCCTTTTAGATTGATGTTGTGTTTTTGGTATGGTAAATTGATGTTTTTATGCATGTTCACTATTTACTTAACAAATGTTTACACCACAGACGTGGACAACCTTTATGAGACGCGACGTCAGCTGAACGCAGAGTTCCAGGCCCAGCAGAGAGAGTTCCGAGAGAGCTACGAACTCCAGAGGATTGAGAACGAACAGAGGAAAGACGATGAGAGGAAAGCAATGGAGGCTAAACACAGGAAAGAATGGTAATAACTGGTGGTGGTGGTGGTGGTGGTGGTGGTGGTGGTGGTGGTGGTGGTGGTGGTGGTGGTGGTGGTGGTGGTGGTGGTGGTGGTGGTGGTGGTGGTGGTGGTGGTGGTGGTGGTGGTGGTGGTGGTGGTGGTGGTGGTGGTGGTGGTGGTGGTGGTGGTGGTGGTGGTGGTGGTGGTGGTGGTGGTGGTGGTGGTGGTGGTGGTGGTGGTGGTGGTGGTGGTGGTGGTGGTGGTGGTGGTGCAGCACTTGGATTGAGAATGAACGGAAGAAAGACTGTAGGCTAAACACAGGCAAGAATGGTAATAACTGTATAATGAAAATTAGATGATGATGATGATGATGTACAAATTCAGGGAGTTCTATATGCACTTAGATTGAGATTGAACAGAAGAAAGAAGATAGGACTGCAGGCTAAAACACAGGCAAGAATTGTAATAACTGTATAATGAAAATAATATTTAAATTGATAATGATAGTAGCGTGATAGAACAACTTTAGAAAGATTACTAACCCATTCTCGACTGGTCCTGAACATACTCTGGCAGGGAAGGGACTGCATGCTAAGTAAAACTGTTGCATGATAATAATGCTGAGCACTAGTCTACAGGTTGATGATAATGAGTATTTCTCTGTCTCATGTTTGTGTGCCAGGTTTGAGTACGAGCAGAACAGGGAGCCGTTTCAGGAGGAGCGAGTTCAGATCGAGTGCCTCATGACTTACCTCAAGAAGCTACAGCCCAAGGGGGAGGGGCAGGGTGTGTCGCCCTACGGGGGCAGCCCCCAGAACGGGGCCAGCCCTGTCACCTCTGTTTCCTCAAGTAAGTTGAACTTATTACTTAAGAGTGCCAGGATTTCTTTTGTTAAAGCTCTATTGAATTTGTGTATATTTTGTGGTGCAAATCGGGGGGAGTGGAGGGGGGGGGGGGGGTTTACCCCCAGGTATATAATGCACAAGGATGAGAAGGGATCTTTTATGGTTCTGAGGAAGAAGATCGATGAGAAATTCCTTTTTAGAGAAGCGGAAGCAGGCTCTTGGTGTCAAACTAGTTATTATTTGAAATTGAATGAACATAGCCTTAATTTAATATTTCCTTTTATATTTTTATCAGGTTCATCCCTTGGAAGGAGTTCCTCATTCAAAGATGAGGAGGGGACTTTCACTGTTCTGAGGAAGAAGACAGATGAGGATGATGAGGTGTTCCTCCAGGCCGCTAGCAGGAAGAGGAGGAGCAAGAGGAAATCATGGGTGGTGAGTTTCTAGAAAATATTTGATTCGATTTGATTTTATTTGAATTTATTTCCATTTTTATAAATCTATAAGGAAACAGACCAGATATAATATATTATGAATGAAAAAAGTGCAGGGAAGTTACAGTTTCTCTGGGAATCGAACCTGAGACCTGACAAAGCCAGAAAGGGTTAATCAAACATCTTGGCCCGTTGCAGAAGGAGATGTAATTGATTGTAAAAGTTGCAATTAATTGTAAGTCAGATCATGTTTCTAAATGCATAAATCTGATTGGCTGAAGCGCGCAAATTTCAGACTTGCAATTTATAGTAACTTACAATCGATTACTAAAGCGTACCCATAACTGGGCAAACAAGACTAAAAAGAACTGATGCTCAATGCAATTTGTACAGAGCATTGGTTCTTTAAGCCATGCATGCCAAGTCGTGGGCACGCTTCGGTAGGGATTGCTGTCTGATATGCCATGTGGAAGTTTTAATGTGAATGTTATATGGCCAAATAATGAATATATTACTTTTTGTATTATATAATGAAAAATACACTGCCTTCATTCAGAATATTGTGCGCTCTTCAGCTGTTCAAGACTGTTTAATTTTCCCCACTATCTTTTTAAATTGCCCTATTTAAATTTAATGTTGTTCTTTATATTACAATGTAGAAAAAACCTCTGCCACAATTTAGGTTTTTTTTTGCATCTTTTGCTTCCACACATCTCATTCAAATGTTTATATTTTTGAATTTCTGTATGCAATGTAGAAATGTTAAATATTGAATTTCTGTTCTTTATTTCACAATTCAGAATAAGCCTCTGCGCCACACGCGTGAGATCTTCAACCAGTTTGCATCCATCGAGGTTACAGCCCCATCCACTGCACTAGAGATCAGTGAGGTCATGGAGAAACTTCAGAACAAGCTGGTGAGTTAAAGATATTGTCCTTCTTTTGCAGGCAGCTTAAAATGCAGTCAAACATTCTATAAACCTCTAGCTGTTGGTAGATAAATTATGAAGTCGCAACAGCCTTTTATTATTTGTAGCTCTAAGAATTAATATCATTCCAATAAATGATTTTTGTATGTGTCAATTAATCCAGGTGTTTCTAAGCGCGACTTACGGTATGTTACAACTAATATGTGTATCATCTAAAAAATAACAGTTAGTTTCAGGTTTTAATCTTCTCAGTCTCAATTTTAGACAATAATCTGGAAATTTATGAATTTTGGAATGTAATGTAATGGTTATTTGGCATCATCTAATTTAATTATTTAACCCTTCTGCTTCCACAGCAATACTATGAGGATGCTGCTGCCAGTGTCAAGATGGCCCATAGTGCAATCCCTAACGACTTCAGCACAACATCATCCGTATCATCGGGCATCGTCACGGCAACCGACTTTGAGGACATGCTGGACTCGACAGATGAGGACCTAAGGTCATGTGATGATATCTTCACACCGCGGAACGTCCAGGCTGCAAATTTCGAGGATGATGCGAACCGTGGTACTGGCGAAGGCCCTCAAGCTCATATACGAGAGGGTCTGGAAGGTTTGGAGGTTGCACAAAAAAAGGTTGAGGATGTACATTTGGATGATGGACAAAGAGCTGCAAGTATAGGAGAATCCGCGGAGTCACTATGTGTAGAGAACTCTGAGAGTGGGGATGTTGGTAGCGAAAGAACACAAGCTGCATTCGCACGAACTTTGGACGATGAGCGAGATAGTGTAAAGCAGCACGCCGCGGATGCTTCACCCAAGAGTGAGAGCAGTGCGGAGGAGTCGGGTAGCAATGGGAGCGATGATGGCAAGGAGGCGGGGAACGTGACCGACGACAGCGAGAGCACCGTGGTTGCCAATGAGTGCGAGAGTGGGCAGAACTCGCCCAGCGATGCCAGTAGCGGCAAAGCCCTGGACGACTCGTGCCGTGTGGGATCGAGTGTCAAAGGGAGCGTGGACCAAGCAAAAGCGCATGTGGATGAAGGCAATACAGCCAGCGATACTATGGATAAAGTAGTTACAATGACCTTCCTTGATGGGGATGTCAATGATGACAAAGATGATGCTGATGACCATTGCCACGAGACTATGGACAAAGAGGACAGTGGGATGATGGACGTCCTGGAAACAGAGCCAAAAAGGGCTGGCATCGCCGAGAGGAAAAACGAGACGCTCCGTTTGATCGTGTCGCAGAGCGGCGAGAAGGAGCTGGAGCAGTCGAAATCTGACCTACTCGGATCTTCTCACGCAGAATGCAGCAGCGACTACGCATCCAACTCAACCGGCAGCGCCGTCTCCACGCCAACGGACCTTGCGATGCTGGCCAAGCGGGAGCCGCCGCTGATCGATGCAGACCCCCTGTCGCCCCGGGAGATGGGAGATGCAGAAAATGTCTTTCAGATGATGGAGAGAGAGAGGGAGTGGAGACAGGGTGACGTGCAGCTATCCCAGGGTGCCTTGCGTGCGCACGATGACGCCTTGCATAGCAATGACAATGAGGAACAGACGGCAGATACTGAACAATTATGATAACTTATGATTCATGTTGAAACTTTATTATCAGGTTATAAACCTTACACAATGTTAATCGTATTGTGATAACAGTGGAACCTCTTTAAAACGAGCTCTGTTATAACTAGGTACCTGATATAGAGAGGTAATTTCACAGGTCCAGGTTATATGTATTTTGTTGATTTTTAAGCCCTGATACAACAATATATGTGATATAACGGGCTAAATTCAATGGATCCAACATGCTCGTTATAAAGAGGTTTCACTGTTTTACTCTCTCACGTGTATAAATCCACTCTCACACTATGCAACATTTGGCTTGGAAACGGGCGCGACTAAGATCGCATCCAACTATGAACAACTGGTTACTGTCACCGCGTTGTTACACAATGCAACTGTATTTTGATAAAATTAGGGGACGACATTATGACATTTGACTATGCGACTGCGTTTTAACGCAATTAAGGGAAGACAATATACCACTGACTATTACATTTAAATGATTATTGGCATGTGAAACACCACCATGGAAATGTAAATATGTCAACAGTGTTTTGTACTGCCAGCATATCAAAGCTTCATCCTAAACGTAGCCACCAGTGATCCATGATTTTTGCTTCCAAGTGGTGCAAATGACCTAACACAAACATACACATTGTAAAACCTTACTCCAGTCGCTGCCCTTGAAACGGTAACAGACCTTGCAGCTAGCACCTCTTGAACGATCAAATATTTGTCCTGTGGCAGTGCTTGAGATTGGCACTTGAAATAAGATTAAAGTCTTGTAACGGCTCATTATGCTTCATCGTAACACAGCCGCTAGTGATCAGTGATTCTTTTGTTTTTTTTAGTGACATATTTTTAGACGGCTCAAAACCTTGCAACTCCAGTCGCGGCCCTTGAAACGGTAACAGTTCTTGCAGCTGACACCTTTTAAACGATCAAATATTTGTCCTGTGGTAGTGGTTGAGATTGGCTGTTGCAACAATAGTGATTATGATGATGTATATTTTGATACAGCCTTGAAGAGAAAGTTTGTCCTGTGGCACTGGTTGAGATTAGTTGGTGCAACAAGATTCAAGTCCTGTAACGGCACATTATGCCTCGTGTTAGGGATTATGATGATGCATATTTTGATACAGCCTTGAAGAGAATATTTGTCCTGTGGCACTGCCTGAGATTGGCATTTGAAACAAGTCCCGTAACAGCACATTATGCCTCGTGTGATAGGGGCGTTAGTGATTATAATGATGCATATTTTGATACAGTCTCGAAGAGAATATATGTCCTGTGGCACTGCTTGAGATTGGCATTTGAAACAAGATTCAATTCCTGTAACAGCACATTATGCCTCGTGTGATAGTGGTGTTAGTGATGATGATGATGTAAATTTCTGATACTGCCTTGAATTAATGCTGTTATCCGATCCGGATCCGATCCGAGATCCCGGCGGTAATGGCTTCCGAGCCGATTCCGAGACGGATCCGAGAAATATTTTTTCTCGGTAGAAATATCGGAAGATTTTGCCGACCCATTTTCTCCAGTGATAATTGAACATGTGTATGTTTGACAGTCCATTAAGTAGTGTAATTTAAATAAGAAATGGGGAAATCAATATTGTTTACTTTATGAGTGGTTATTTTGGAGAAATTCATGGTTCGTCAGTTCGTTTTGCAGTCGAAAATTGAACAGGATGCGCGAAATTGCTAGTCATTTGAACGATGTTGTGGACGGATGTGCAATCAAAGTTACGCCGATACTCGAGGGGAGACGTCTGTTGGATGTCTGTATGATCGAGCTAATAAGCCAGTGCATTCAAAATGTGGCTCTGAATACGTTTTATTGTCATTTGCACATTTAAAAATGTTCTGATATTCTACTTACATGATTTCTTGGCGTTTGATAGCTGGGCGGAAACAAAAATATGCCCCTAAACAATGAAAAACAATTGCGCAAAATATCGATAAAAAATTACTACACCGCTCCCGTTTGCTTGTATAATTGCGTGTGCAGATATAGATCCACCGCCGGGAATTCCCCAATTTTCGGCGGATGGATCTCGCGTAAGAAAAAACGTTCACCATAACACACGCAAAGTAATACGACCAAATTAACGCCTAATAACTTGTTGCATGTGCATGCAAGCTATAGCTAGCTAACTCATTGGAGTTCTCTCGAGGCCTAGCCGTCCGTAATCCGATTTTTTTCTTTGGAAATATATCGATAATTCAGCAGTTTTGTCTTTGATTTGGGGGGTTATTTTGTATTCTGTTCGGCTTTCAGATGCCATGTTATCATGTAAGTAGATTACCAGAATTGTGTGGTTCCCTAAAAGGGTAATTTATAGCCGATTTTTGAGGGCAGTGGCCCGGCAGTGGCTCACAAGCGCGGTTTTCCACGCGATTGGCGGGTTGAGTTTCTGTGAAACGTGTGGTGCGATGCCGAACAAACCATCGAAAAAATACTTTTCTTGCGAAACTCTGAATAATCTGAATATTATTTTTCCGTAAAAATTGATATGTACATGCCTCGAAACGTCATTATTATTAATATTTTTGCCATATAAAACAAGAAAGATGAGTCTACAACGCTGCATTTTTTTCAGAGCAAATTGCAATATTTTTTTTCTCCGAGATCCGATCCGATCCGAGATCTCGTTAGCGATATAGAATTCTAACGATCCGAGAACGGGCCGGGATTTTTTGTTTACCTAACAGCATTACCTTGAATGCACTCTAATGTATATTTAGTACAGTACATTGTTCAAGTTATATCGCAATATTTGACTAATGTTCACACGGCAACTGTTGCACAGAGTAAACGTTTCACAGCAACTGGGTTTGTCTCGAGATTTTAACCACTTCAGGGCCCTGTAACATAAATATTCACGATTAATTTTATGATTTATCGTACGATTAATCGTGAATCTTTATGTTATGGGGCCCAGTGGTGTGTTTCACAAAGATACTAATTTGAACTTAACTCTAAGTTGGAATTAAACAGTATGGAAAGCGATAGTTTCTTTGAAAAACAAATTCTATAAATCCATTTAAAAGGCTTTAAATGTTGTTTCGATTCATAAATATTTTCTATTATAATCAAAGACATGTCATGTTCTTCATGTACAATTTATGAAAAGTCTAAAATACTTGCATTTTTGCTTTTGAATATATTTTGTTCCAAGGGTACAAATGGCTTACCATACTTTTTAAGACTTTTTAAGTCCAACTTAGAGTTAAGTTCAACTAAGGATCTTTGTGAAACACCCCCAGGACTATTTGTGGTAGGTAAATTTAACAACATGCATTCTCCATAGGCCAGAGCTGGGGTACTTTGGGGACCCATTATCAATTTTGAAGTGTACACTAAATTGGTTGGATAATTGTATTTTGAAATGAAATTATGAAATTGAATGAAGATTCTGAATGAATTTACCTAGTATGATTTCTTTCATTGTGTACTGATTAATAAATATGCATATTATTTCTAGAGACACAGTTTATATAAATATATATATATGTTAACCCATTTTGATATGTAAGATTTCCATAAACGGACATGTAATCTTAAAAGGGATAGTACAGTTTTGGTCAAACTGAATGTTAGTAACCAAAACTTGCACCATATCATTGCAAACTATTAGTTGTAATTCCACCATGCCCGAAAGGTAGCAAAACTTAGAAACTGCCAAGTTGAAATGCTGTTATCATTCAAAAGCAGCTGTTAAAACACAAGATGGCGCTCTCTAAAAACATATTGGTTTCAAACATATTTCATAACAAATTGTGTGATGTCTTTAATTAAAAATAATGTTTGAATAGAGAGATCATTTATAATAACAACTTTTTAAAAACATCTATGGTATATTTTTAGAACAAGTGTAGGCATTATACAGATTTTTTTTATAAATGGTTGAATAAATGTGGGACCAACATTTATTCCAATCGGGTATATGTATTGATATTCCCGCCGTTTCTGAACCAATTTCAATCAAATAAAGTTTGTTTTAACTTTTAATTCACAGTGCTCTTCCAAATATTACACTTAGTTTTCCATTACCTCACAAATTAATTATTTCTTATAGCGCCCTCTAAACCAAAACTGTACTATCCCTTTCACCCCTTCAAGTTAATTTCATTTAGGTATAACATGCATTCTCTTCTTTTTTTTCCAAGACCAGTCTTTAGTGGCTTCAAGGAATATTATGGAAACATAAATCTATCAATGCATTATAAAGTTGTAATACAGATTGAATGTACAATCACACGCAACCTTTCAACAACTGTTCTTTCGTTTCATTTTTTATCTGCTGATATGTCCATCGTAGTTCAATAAGGAAATATGTTTTATTTTTTATCAGTCATAGCTCAAACTCTTCTCTACTTTCACACTCTGTATACTCTAATCATTTTCTCTACAGCCCTTACAGGCTTGTTCGCATTAAGCGCTTTACAGATATGTCATATTATTATTATGATTATTTAGCCGTTTAAGACAACTTGATGGGTTTATTATGCAACCTGGTTTAGGGGCGGGGGACCTTGTCATTGTATGTGTCTTACTGCTGGTGTTACACATATATTTTATTTTATCTCACATACTGCTGGAGTATCTGTTTATCTCAGTGATGAGGGCCCCGTTTCATGAAAGGGTCTTATCTAACTGTCACGTGACTATGACTGAATTACGTACATTATGTACGTAATTCAGTCATAGTCATGTGACAATTAAGACGTCTTTAGATAAGACCCTTTCATGGAACGGGGCAGAGGACGTTTTTAATGGTATGGGCATGTTACTTTCATATTTGTCAGTAGTAAACATTGAAAGCCTTTGTGCATACACAAATTATATTGTATATATATTAAGGCCACTTGAGACTTGATGGTATAGCTCACGCAAAGTGAAATTATGAAATTTTCGATGGTTGAAATAATGGTTGTTGTACCTAACATAGACAAAGGTATGGTCTAGATTTAAACTATTAAATAGTTATGCCAACCAATAAACAAAGACCACATGGATAAGACTGTTATATACCCTTATGAAAAAATAGTATTTTAAAACTCCTATTCTGCCAATATAATTATGTGTATGTGTTGAAGGGATGTTTCTGTTTTAGAAAAGTAACTCGTTATCATTCATACAAAGATGTATTATGTACATTATACATATAGCTGCAAATTATGAATTAAAATTTAACAAACATAATTTTAATAAATTTAGTCTGTTTTTAGCATTATGTTGCTTGTGTTACTTGTGACTAGTGCATGAATGAACTTTCAACTGCTGCACAGATTTTACTTCTGGTTGCAAATCAACCACCACCACCACCTCCATCACTACTACTATCATCAACATCATCATCACCATCATCACCATCACCATCACCATCACCATCACCATCACCTGCATCGTCATCGTCATCGTCATTGTCATCGTCATCGTCATCGTCATCGTCATCGTCATCATCGTCATCGTCATCGTCATTGTCATCATCGTCATCATTATCATCATCATCAACAACATTATCATCACCATCATCATCATCATCATCAAGAGATTTCACTGTAGTGCACTGCGTTTGGTACTTCATATAAAAGTCACATTCAGAAGTACAATTCAAGGATTGGGATCCTGAAAGCAATCAAGTCAATATGCTTGCTGCTTTTCAGAAGATGATTATCTTGCAGCATTATGTGATACAAACTGTTCTTGAACACAACAAAGTCTAGTCTGCGGGGGTGTGCCTCAGCCAACTTAAAAACGGGGGTGTAAGGAGCGGGCCGGGGGTGTGCTTCAGCCAACTTTAAAACGGGGGTCTAAACAGTGCCGGGCGTGCATCAGCTGAGTGAGAAACAGGGTCTTAGAAGTTGACCAGCTTATAGTGAGAAAAAAAGGGGTCTTGGGAGAGGACTATTGAGCAGGTTTTCCCATAGGCATCAGGAGCTGCTTGGAATATGCTGGGGTCCGGTGGTGGTGGGTGGGGTGTGGGTGGGGGTGGGGGGGTGGTGGCCCAGTAGCCTTTGAGCAAGTCGAGCATCGTAGAACTGTCAATATGCCATTATCATTCCTTTTCTTTTCTTCTTTTCCTTCTTTTCCTACTTGTTATTGTTCTTCTTATACGCAATTCAGCTGTTTATATAGCTGCCATGTAATTTTGTATAAACCACTTCTTCTCCTTATTCTTCTCATTCTTCTTCATCATCATCATCAATATCACCAACATCATCACCAAGATCATCATCCTCATCCTCCTCCCCATCATCATCATCATCATCATCATCATCCTAACCATCATCCTCACCATCATCATCATCATCATCCTAACCATCATCCTCACCATCATCATCATCATCCTAACCATCATCATCATCATCATCATCATCATCATCATCATCATCATCATCATCATCATCATCAATTTCAATTTCATCATCATCTTCTACTTCATCATTTAGGAAGTACAGTGTAGTAACAATAAGGCATACCTATAGAGGTAGCCATATTGGCAAGGGCGGACACAGGAAAAACACATCATGTAAACAAATCACAATTCCAAAATAGACTACAGTACTCTCCAATTATTATTATGTAAAAATTGCAGTATGACAAAAACTATTTTACATTATTTCAGTACTGATTTTTGATGGGACGATAACCACTCGTAACGATGCAGACAATCGATTACCTCACTAGAGATATACCAGGGTAAAGTTATGATGAATAAACTCGTCTCGTGTAACATCTGTTACTTAATTTTCAGTATGGCTATGTACAATTCGGTTGGGGGCAAGTCCCAAAAATCTGTTACGCGTGGAACGTCAACACAAAATGGGGAGCTTAGTCTTGTTAGGGAACGTGACACTTGAGTTATTAGGTAACTTTTAGATGTTACCAAGTAACTCTATCAAAGACAAACAATAAGTGAAATAACCCATGCATTAATAATTTTGTGCAAATTTATGCTAGTATAATGCGTGGAACAAAAATAGAAATTAGCGTGGGCTTGCCCTGAGAATAAAAAAGACGGTATGTTTTTTTTTTGACTTTATTGGTCTGCATACTGTCTTGTAGCTCATGACCTTCTCTATGCGATGCCAAATTCTAGACAATAATGATTTTTAATTAATTTATTTTTAAAATTTATTTATTTATTTTTTTTTTTTTTGGGGGGGGGGGATATTTATCCAAATTGAATAGTGCTTAATGTAGTTTCTACAAGTCAACTTCTAAATCGTTTAACCTGAATGATGATTACGTAGCTTAGCAACGATTGGTTCAAAACAATATGAGAGAACACAGAAATATAAAACATAATGATTATTTAATTCACAAAAAACGTAATTAAATTACTTTGACTATAAAATATACGTTATATTTGTGTCTGTGAAAATCATATACTTTGACGATATAATATACGTTACCGATATTTGTGTCTGTGAAAATCATATACTTTGGCTATATAATATACGTTACCGATATTTGTGTCTGTGAAAATCATTGATACATGATTTTAATCATTGATAAATGATTATAATCATATCCGGAATGTCTAGTTGATTGTTTCATGTAGTTTTACCACGATGAAACATAATACAGAAAACAGAAATTTCAGTATGGTCTATGAACACAAATAACATATTGTTAACAAATATTCTGTATAACCCCTGACAAAAAGTGTCTCAATTCAAGTTTGATCATTTTTAACTCTCTTGTGCCTATATTATGTTACATGAATTTTGTATAATTGAAAAGCCTGTATATTTCTCCTTACATTGATACCTATTATGTAATGGTTATATAATTGTCAAATGTTCATAACATCTACATATGGGGCGAGTCAGGATTGAAATGATGCATAATGCATTGTTATTGAGCGACAATTCAAAACACTTGCAAATCTTCAAACAAATTAATTATGTTTTACTTTGATGGCTCCTTATTCAGGTGTACTGCACACCAGGGGCCTGGGAACGATTTTTTAAAACCCCCGTAAGTGATTTTTGTTAACTTTTTTCAATGATAGCCGCGAAGCGGCGATTTTTGTTGTTGCTATTTTGAACCCCCGTAAGTAATTTTTGTTCACTTTTTTCAGTAATAGCCGCGAAGCGGCGATTTTTTTTTGCTATTTTGAACGCCCGTAAGTGATTTTTGTTCACTTTTTTCACTGATACATTTTCACTTGGCAGCCCAGGAGGGGGGGGGGGGGGGGATTTAAACCCCCTAAACCCTCCCCCCGTAGATCCGCCACTGATTATGTCAAGGTGCATTTTCCCGTCTGGTGCTGATATGTTCGTCTGAGTGATTGATCTTTGTGAAGATTAAATAGTAACTTTTTTCAATGATAGCCGCGAAGCGGCGATTTTTGTTGTTGCTATTTTGAACCCCCGTAAGTAATTTTTGTTCACTTTTTTCAGTAATAGCCGCGAAGCGGCGATTTTTTTTTGCTATTTTGAACGCCCGTAAGTGATTTTTGTTCACTTTTTTCACTGATACATTTTCACTTGGCAGCCCAGGAGGGGGGGGGGGGGGGGGGGATTTAAACCCCCTAAACCCTCCCCCCGTAGATCCGCCACTGATTATGTCAAGGTGCATTTTCCCGTCTGGTGCTGATATGTTCGTCTGAGTGATTGATCTTTGTGAAGATTAAATAGTTTACAGAAGTTGTAGCAAGCTGACCTTCCTGCCCAATATCGTCTAACCATAATTTGCATATATCCAAAGTATCCCAAAGTAAAAAAAAAGAAAAAAGAAAAGCGTAATTTGTGGCTGTCGGCTGTGTGACAATTTCGTAAACGAAGCATGATGATATACATTATAACATACAAAACAAATTTGCAGGGGGTGCTGCGCACCCCCGGAAAAATTTCCGCTTCCCAGGCGCATGCTGCACACTCCAAAATTAGATAATTCGTACAAATGAGGCATCCATGTAAAGAGGAATAAACAGGCTTGTTAATTATATCAAATTAGAGTACGATCATTTCATAACAAAATATATATCTACGCTCAAACCTGAACTTCGGAACAACTGTTTGGGACGGGTTTATGTACAAATAAGGATATAGGAATAGTGACCAAGACATTCCATTTGTTGATGCACATTTTATACATTGTTTAGAATAATGAATGTTCTGTATTGGTATTTTGTAACCTACATGTTCATCATGATCGATACATATTATTGGAATCATATACATATCAAAATATTAGCAACAATAACATTTTAATTTTCATTACATTTTACATGACGGAAATGCCAGAATGGGTATCAAATTTTGAGTAACTAACTTAAAAAAAGAAAGAAAAAGCAACAGTATTCGTCATTAAAAAAAAACCTTTTACGCTGAAAATTGTCAACATGTTTTTGGTTTTAATTCCTCTGTCATTAGTGTGTTCGGTCACATTATCTTAATAAAGTAAATGATACATGTTACATAATGTTTTTTTCCGAATACACAAATCTTGTATTACCGAAATAACTTTAATTTGGAAATGTACACAGAAATATAATGTAGGAGAAACACACGTAGTGATCGTGAGAAAACAATCATTAACATACAGCAACACTCTTCATTGGTTAGAGAGATTCATATACAGCTTCAACTAAACATTAAATTATTGACTGACTAAGCTTTCGTCCCCAATTGACAATTCGAGACTTTCTCAAGCCAAGTTACTTAATGGATTCATCACATCTCATTGATGTGATGAATCCAAGTTACTTGGCTTGAGAAAGTCTCCATGCAGTTAGGGACGAAAGCTTGTCAGAATTTCATAATGCGCAGACGTATTACGGAGCAGCCCACACGTAATTTTTTGTTATCATTTTCAAGTATACTGCATTTTTATCCCGAACAACAACATTGTAAACGAATAGAATATCACATACAAACACGACTGATCGTTGTCCGAGACCTACTGGTTAAGATGGCCGAGACCGATAAAAAGTGGACCTCTCTGAATTTGGGGAAGCGGGGTGTGTGTGTGTGTGTGGGGGGGGGGGGGGCGGGGGGGGGTGGGGGGGAGGGGGGTGCCGTACGCACCCAACGCACCTCTCTGGCTACTGGCATGATATTAATATTACAATGTTCATAAACTGATTTAGGATACAGTAATCGACTGCCAGATAATGCAAATCCATTATCTTTCGTGAGATATTACATGATCCGTCAAGCATCATAGTTATAATGCAACAATTTATTAAAAACATTGACAATTTGAAACTTAATTACTGAAACACATATTTTACCCAACCTAAGTGGTAAATTGTCATATCACAGAGGATACTGTATAAGAGTTGAAATTGAAAGGTTATATGGGAACCTGCAAATATGATATTCTAATTCATCATAATCCGAAGAACATGACAGAATCATCATCAAACCATGGTAACATTGTTCTAATTCAAATTGAAATCGTGACTTTACTGGCTTGGACATAGCCATATGGAACAATTCAGAAATGATGTGAAAAACAAAATAAAACCAAACATTGTACACATGTATTAGTGTTGCAGTGACAAAATTATGTTTGTATCACAACTGTGATACTTATATTCTAAAGATTGTTCAATAGAAAGAAGATGGGTGACACTGGGTGTGACTCAAACATGAACACGACTCGCACTCAGACCATGCTGAACATTGCCAATGTCATAATATAAGTGATGATAACGATTAGCTATCAAGTATATGATACTATTCTGCTTGCGTATTTGGCTATAAGATTCACAAACAGTGTTTTCCATTTAATACATTATTTACAGTGCCCATGCACTGGTTAATGAAGCGCCTTAAGTTCATTCCGAATTTATAATGAAATCTTACGATTACAGCCGTTAAAACTAATAACTTTGATACCACACAAGGCACATACTTTGAACATATTGACCCGAGAAAGAATATTATTGAGTAGTAATTAAGTGTGATTTTATATAAATCGAATCACGGTTTGCTTTCAGAGTAATTATTACATTTAACACTGCTTTAATTACTAATGAATCAAGTACAAAACTCAGTTCTTAAAATTGTGATTTGATATAATCATGAACAATTAAAACTGTTTTTGAGGCAATGGATTGCCCACTCTCCCCCCTTATGGGCCATAAACACAATACAAAAGTGGCAAGAATTGTGATAAAGGAGTAGAATCAAGACATTCAACCCAAAATCAGTAATACTGCTACAGTTCGAGAAATACTATTTGACGTATTTATCTTGTCATGTCTATTAAAAATAGCTGTTTAGCCAAAAAAAAAAAAAAAAAAAAAAATTCAAATAAACAAAGACAAAACAATGATATTGCGAACGGATTGGATGTGATCTGATCTGATCCATTTCGCCTCATCAAATATATTCTGCTATCCTTTTTGTGGATTAAGTTATGTAATACATACACAATTATTTACCCTCGCTTGTATGGCACCAACATATTGACGGATATTCGCACTGCCAAAACTTGAGCATTATTGTTTGTTCTCATTTCAAATTGGTCTTGCAGACAGGATCTAGACCACGATTTTAATATATTCCTAACCTGTACATACATTTAGTACAGGACTTATAGGTTCGGTTCAACTCTTGGATAGACTAAAGAGAAAGGATTAAGTAGAGCGGTAGAGATACGAATGTTGCTTATCCTAGTATTCATGCAGGAATCTTGCAAGTTACGCCTTTTTGAATGAAAACATTTGGGTAACACAATCCCAGTTTCATTTCCGCCAAGGCAAATGTAATATTTTCAACGCTCTATGATTGAACTTAATTTGAAGAAAAAAGATGTAAGATATGTGATCAATGTAATACGACTTTCATACGGGAATCCTGAAAACAAGGTATTTTACATTCATGAGCAGTGACTTTCATCCACACATCCATTGCATAATAATGTACTTATATGTCTATTTTGATTTATATTATGTATGTGGTGTGTCAACAGCTAGCAAGGCTGTATGTAATTGATATAACGTCCAGTGATCATCAGGGGTGTTATTTTCTAAATAACTAGATCATTATTGATGTTACGAGACCTGAGCCCCGTTACGGAAAAGAGTAACGATCGACCGTAAAGTAGCAATTGATGGCAAGTCAGAAAATATGCCCATTTGTACCAATCATATTTGCGCATTTAGTCACACGGTCCGTATTGAAATTAATCGCAACTGTAGAATCGATGCAACTCTTTCTGCAACGGGGCCCCTGCACGCCCGAATTTGTTCGAACCTCCACATACCTGGTTCAAGGAATGTGTCATTCCTTCACTCTTAGTTATATCGAGGTTCTTTGTGTCAGGGTGGTCTCATGTGGCGGGGTGATTAGGGTTTACTGCATCTTTGAGTGAAGCTCACATTTTGGGTAGTCACTAAAGGGCCTGTTAAGGGCCCGTTACACATTCACGGTGCCAACACGGATGACCCACGGATTGACGGTCTGTTTGTTGTTGTTTTGGTTTAATGGCAATCAGTCAAAGGTGACTTGTGTTGCCCATATTGTTGTCAACCGGGGTACTCCCAGTTGTGTCCGGGATGCTCCGTGTTGCCTCCGGCGTGATCCGTGTTGCCTCCGGCGTGATCCGTGTTGCCTCCGGCGTGATGCTTGGGCGCACCAGGCGAAAATTAAACCTGCACAATTTTCACCCCCGGACGTCCCCGGATGAAATCAGTCCGTGTTGGTACTGTGTTGGCACCGTGGACGTCCCGTGTTGGTTCCGTGTTGGCACCGTGGACGTCCGTTACGACCGAGGCCCCCGTTACACATTCACGGTACCAACACGGATGAGCTGAACAATAGAACGCTGGTCTCAACACGGAGCTCCCGGTGGCTACAAGGACGTCCACGGAGCCAACACGGAACCAACACGGACGTCCACGGTGCCAACACGGACTGATTTCATCCGGGGTGAAAATTATGCAGGTTTAATTTCCCCCTGGTGCGCCCAAACATCACGCCGGAGGCAACACGGATCACGCCGGATACAACACGGATCAAGCCGGTGTCAGTACGGTCCAAGTACGGTGCCAACACGGATAAGTACGATACAAACACGGTGTATATACGGATAAGCAAGGAAGCAACACGGAGTCAACACGGATGAGCTGAACAATAGAATTTTGGCCGGTCTCAACACGGAGCTCCCGGTGAAAATTAAGCAGGTTCAATTTTCCCTGCTGCGCCCAAGGAAGACGCCGGAGGCAATACCGGAGGACGCCGGATGCAACACGGAGCATCCGGGACCCAACTGGGAGTACCCCGGACCGTCAATCCGTGGTCATCCGTGTTGGCACCGTGAATGTGTAACGGGCCCTTCATTGGGTCTAATTAGATAGCTTGGGTTGACTGGGTTATTTGGTATAACTCGGTGGTTATAGGTGTATACGGGTGTGGCTGAGTAGTCTGATGTTCATGGGTGGCAGGACAAGGATGGATATTCGGGCGGAGCGTGGCGGTTGAGTGAAACCAAAAGGTTAGGTGAAACTGAACTGGTCGGTGTAATTGGACATGTTGGGATGGCTGGGTGTGCAGAAGTGGCTGGGTGTGCAGAGGTGGCTGGTTGTGACTTGATGGTTGTGTCTGGGATTGCGTCGGATGGTAATACGTTTTGATACGGTAGTTGGGTATCGCTGAATGATTTGGGTAGTCATTGGAGGTTGGATTGTAAGATATGGTTTCGGGAGTTATGTTTGGCTGGTATTGTTGGATGTAGTGTGATGATGAGCCCCTGCTTGTGCGGCAATTAATGTTGACTGTCGGTATGAATCGTTTGGTATTGGTTGGATATATAGGGTGATTGGTTGGGTGTGGCTAGATAGTTGTGGAAAACTATTTGATAAGGTTGGTTCGACGTTTTTTACTTGGTAAATTTGTTGGACTGACAGGACGTTTTTTTGATCGAAGTGTGTGACTGGAGTCGGAATCTTCAGATGAAGAGGAAGTCGATGCATCTCGTTTGTCATCATTACTGGTATCGCTTTTGAAGTCAGGATCAGGTGAGTTCTGACCGCTGCTTTTCGGTGAGGAAGTGTGACTGAAGTCAGAATCTTCAGTTGAAGGGGAAGTCGATTCATCTTGTGGCGCATCAGAATTAGCGTTGATTCCGCAGTCAAGATCTGGAACGTTCTGACCCCTGCTCTTCGGTGACGAAGTGTGACTGGAGGTGGCATCTTTAGGTGGAGGGGAAGTCGATGTATCTTGTGTGTCCTCAGTACTGGTATCGCTTCCGAAGTCAGTATCAGATGAACTCTGATCCCACGTACCGGATTCCCTGTTGCCAACAATTAGGTATACATGCTTAATGTAATAATTAATACTTATTATGGTCGTACGATTCACACTGCCATACGTAATTGCTGGATTTAGTAGAACATCATCTCCTTAACCCTTTTTCAGGCATTGCCAATATTTTACTGATAAACATCAAGCTTTTGAATAAGCAGATTCACAGATATTTGATTCTTATTCTGTTTTATACTAAAACATTAGGAGGCAAACATAATCTTTAGGAAAGGCGACACATGTGTTCTGAAATATTATAAAAGAACTGTGGTTGACGCTTCCACGGTAGTTTTTCTTTAGTACCTCTGACGTTTTACCTCCGACATTCTGTCCACTGACATCTTTTACCTCAGGCCTTATTGTCTCCGATATATTTACCACTTATGATTTTACCCGTCACCACTTGTAATGGGTATGTCAGGGATTTGCGAGCTAACAATGTAGTAACTCGTATTTTAAGGCTTTATCTGATCCTATGACATGAAACTATTTAAATATTATTTACACGATGGTTGTTCTGAAGTAATTACAATTTACGAACACTTGTCTATGAGATATACATGTATATCGTTAGCGCTAGTTATTCTGCTCGGGGTGACATTGTTATATTCACCACCCATGGGTGAGCACTCTGCGATGTACACGTATGAACTTAGAGCGAGCGCCCAGATCAAACATACCTCATCCATGGATCTATGCATGATTTCTTCACCCCTTCAAGGAAATCCTTCATCTGTGTGCACGAGACACCATTGAACTTAAAGTCACCTTTGGAGATTTGAGGCAAACAACCCTGAAAATGAAGAGAAAACAACATATAAAATGTCACGTTTATATCAAAAAGTTAATATATAAAGGAACAAATAAAACACAATTAAACTACGTCAAGACAGCTTGACTCTACATAGCAACAAGACCCACATAAGACAAGAAGGCATGGCAAGCGATTGTAAAGCAGAAGTCATCACAAGTCAAGTAAAAGAGATCTAGTAACTGTGTTGACATGTGCAAAAAGTGATGACTGGTTAATATAATGTATATTGTTGTTATCTGATATGTCCAATGTGTGCTGTGTGAAAATTCCAAGTTTAAATGGACGTTATATGGCCGAGTAATGAGCAAAAATTCAATTGATATTCACTAACTCATTGCAGTCACTTTGTACACGGTTTTCGCAGTCCATTGGATAATTTAACATTTGAACACTTCAATCGTAAATATCTTTTTAACGAAAGGGAAATTTGAAAAACCCAAACAGTCCAATGATTTTAAAGTTAATACGTATACAACTAGGTATGAGGGAACCTCTAGAATTTCCCTCCACATGACCACTTGGCTATCTGCACCAGGACTGATCTGCACAATTTAGTGGTCTTATAGCACGTCTTACCTTCTTTGGCCAGAAAGACCATCGTTTGTAGTTTATTATTCGGCCATTCTTCCTTGTACTTCTTAACATTCCTACTTTGATATGTAGGCCACATTACGATCGGGGAAATGACAGTGCGGGGGTCAGATGCATGGTCAGGCATTGATTTGTAAAGAATATCTCTATGTTCATGTAACAATGGTTTGATACTGTATAGGATAATGGGATTTGACATCCTAAAGACACAAAGAACGGTTCACATGAATTACCATTATTTGTGACTATTAATCAATATGTGACCTTACACCACAAAACGACCGTTATGTCTCTGTGGTAGTTTCTCTTTTATTAGCTAAAATAGTCAAATTTTGTTCAAAATATGAGATTTAGCATTTTGGTATTTCCTGAATAAGCGCCGGAAGTCATGTTTAAATATTAGTTTTCATCCAGTAAATGTGATCTTATTACAGCGTTTGAATGGACACTGATCTTTTAAACGGCTGTTTCTCCCTTATTTAAAAATGCTTCAGCCATAATCCAAATCTTTGGCGTTCATTTTGAAAGGGTTTGCTAAGACAGTCTAAATATGACAAATTATATACCACATTAAAGGTGATAACTTCTATAATAATGTTATATGAAAATCAGCACAATCAGTTTTCCAGACTTATTGGTCGTTTTGTGGTGTAAGGTCACATATATACCAGCTATCTTATATGTGCGCAAGGCAATTTTGACAATGCTGATTTATATTTGCTGTGCTTTAAATTGAATTTATTGAAATAGATCGCCAAATAACGAAATTCACCCGGCTGACTGTACGAAATTGAATATACATAACAACGAATTATTTTCAAAATTGACCACTGCTAGTACAATTTTTTCTTCAGATAATTGCCTAAATAGATTATGATCTGTGCAAATACAGTTTTAATTCAAGGAAACTGACTAGAAATGTGTCTAATGAATGAACACGATCCAAGAAAATAGGCTCTCGTCGGGAATCGAACCCGAGACCTGCTATATCCATTCAAGAGTCCCTGTGGCTCGATGGTTGAGCACCCGGTCTAGATATCCGGAGCTCTCGGGTTCGATTCCCTGCGAGGCCTATTTTCTTTGCTCATTTACATTAAAATATGATTGTATGACGGTACAAACCAATAGTTTATAACTCCACTATGCTCGAAAGGTATACAAAATAACGAACGACTAAGTAACCCTGTTATCATTTTAAAAAAAAGCCGTTACGCCTCAAGAGCGCGTTCTCTAAAAACTAATTGGTTTTTAGCCTTTTTTTCATTTAATGTTTTGTTGAACTAATGATTCAATTGATATCATCAAAACCTATTTAGATTGTTTTTCAAAGTAGTCTATAAGCATTTTTTGTATTTTTCTAAAAAGTATAAATGTCCCCCGGCCGGTAGACATATGAATAAAATATCTCATTTTTAAGCAGGTCAAGCACAATGCGGGGGGTGGGGGGGTGGGGGGCTGGGGGCGAGGTGAATTAACGACATAAAAATGAGAGGAAAGAGACAACAATAGCGAACTGGAAAGTATAAAATAAGGAACCAAAATTACCTAAGAGAGGGAAATATAATGAAAGGAATGACCGTAATCGGTGTCGCTCTTTATTCATAGTTTAATACACTGTCTGTAAATTCGGGGGCACGAGAGTTCAACAATTTCCCTCCACATGACCACTTGGCTATCTGCACAATTAAGTGCTCTTATAGCACGTCTTACCTTCTTTGGTCAGAATATAGACCTACTGGTCAGAACGACCATCGTTTGTAGTTTATGACTCGGCCATTCTTCCTTGTACTTCTCAACATTCCTACCTTGATACTTATGTAGAGCACATTACGATCAGGAAAAATGACGGTACCGGGCTCAGATGCATGGTCAGGCATGGCATTGATTTTTAAAGAATATCTCTATGTTCATTTTACAATGGTTTGATACTGTATACGATGATGGGATTGACATACTAAAGACACAAAGAACAGTTTAAATGAATCGCCATTCTTTGTAACTGTTAGTCAATTAATCTACCAGCTATATTAATGTATATATGCGCAAGGCAATTTTGCCAATGCTGATTTTTTTTCTTCAGATTATTGCCTCATCTGTGCAAGTACAGTTTTAATTCAAATATAAAGGAAACTGATTAGAAAATTTGCCGGGAATCGAACCCGAGACCTGCTATATCCATTCAAGGGCCTCTGTGGCTGGGCACCGGTCTAGAAATCCGGAGGTCTCGGGTTCGAATATCGGGGAAACCCTATTTTCTTTGTTCATTCTGGTCAGTGTTCCTATGTTTTAAAATAATTGAAGAATGTATATCGTATGATATCAGACATGTTGAGGGATTTTGTTTATTTAAGATTGCACATGCCAGAGACCAAACAAGTAATTTACATGACTGTAATGAAACTACCGACAAAGTGAAAATTGCATGAACTGATTGCACATTTTACCTTAGTTTATTGTGGATTTCTGAACGTTGTACATTACCACACAAATTGAATTTATAGTGACATACATTGTAATATTGACTTACATGTGATGAGGACGCTATCTTGTTTGCTGTCTTGAAGAACGTTTTATGCACACGAATACCATCCATATGCAGTTCTGTCAGGTGTGGCATCTTGCAGATCCAGGATGCGAGATGTCTTGATGAAGATACCAGATCCATCTCGCCATAAGGATAAGGATATTCTAATGTCAACTTCTGAATCTGCGATAAGAGTACAAGCAATACTGAATCCTACTGAAATATATTTGGGTTTACATGAAGGAAAGAATTGAGTTGGTCATTGACTTTTACAATGTATTCCATGATTGTAAATTACTAGCACCATTTCTGTATTTCTATATCATGAATGCGAAAAGCCGGTCACAAACATGCATGTCTTAACGTATTCCGCTTGCTATTTATAAGGACCGCTATTCATAAAGTCCTCTATTTATTCCGCTATCAATGATTTGAAAAAGGGGATCATTATTCCTAATGACCGGTATTCATAATCGAAGAAAAGAGTCTCTATTCATGATATAAAATGAGGGTCGCTATTCGTAAAATAAGAAGAGTGTCGCTATTCATAAAATGTTAATTTATAGGCAGGTTAAACACGGGGGGGGGGGGGGATAAGGCAAATTAACGACATGAAAATGAGAGGAAAGATAAAATAATAGCGAACAGGAGAACATAAAATAACGAAACAAACTATTCATAAAAGAGGGAAATACTGGATAATTTTCACGCCCATGGCGGTTGCGTAGCTACCTGGGGGGGGGGGGGGGGGGGGGAGGGGGGCGGTTAGCACGTGCCCCATCCCGAATAATTGGCCCAAACATTTCTGTACAAATGATACAATGATTATAACTATGATGATAACGATATATAAAATTGTGGTACATTTAATATGTTGTATCCAATCCAATTGGTAATACTATCAGTGATTTCTTCAGATATTTTCGCCTCTACTTCTGGAAACAACTATTTTTTTCGAGGTTTCGTTTATGTGATGATCAGAATGAAGAAAATTGTAAGTTTTCCTGTAATAAAAGCCACAGACTCAAGGAAGCGAGCTTCAAGAAAAGGCAATGGTTGCTATGGAATGTGTAATTCTATGATATTCAATTCTGCCACGGGAACAACACATTTCCCTTACAAGCGCTGAAGTTAACTTCCGCCCATTCGAATTTGGCTTGTATTAAATACAACTTTTCAAAGAGAATTAATGATAAAATGGAAATCGCATTGTTCATGTATACATCAGATATTAGATTGCAGATATGAGAAAGTCATATGTAGCCGCATGTGATACCTCGGTTTGGGCTGCCTTCCCTGCTGTCATTGTAAATGTGTCAGCGAGTTTCAACTCCTTTAAGGTCAGTTCTGTATGTTTGCTCATTGCTCGGTCATATGACAATAATTTAGCATGGAATTTTCGCACCACACTCGGTGACATCTCTGATCACAGAATACAAATTTATATTAACTGTTTGTCATTTTTTCACATGTCAACATAGATACTAAATCACTTTAAAGGATATCTTAACCCGTTCAGAACTGATTGATTCTGGTATATTTTAAAACAAGTTATTAACTTGTTTTAAATACAACTTTTCACAGAGAATTAATGATAAAATGGAAATCACATTTTTCATGTATACATCAGATATTAGTTTGCATATTTGAGAAATTCACATGTGACCGTGTGTGATACCTTGGTTTGGGCTGCCTTCTCTGACGCCATGACGTATAAGCTGTCAGCGAGTTCCACCCTCTCTAGTGTCAGTTCTGTCAGGTCAGGCAAGCCAAACAACCATGCTGCAAGGTGCTTAGATGATACATCACCTAGAGTCGTATACCCCAGTTCGACCTGCCTAACCTGATGGGATTTCAACATTAAAACAAAATAATGAAAAACCCGGTTATCTTGAAGAGAATTATTGCCTACATCAAATCACAAGCCTTGCTTCCAAGATTGGCTTCTCCACATTTTCATCGAAATTTATTTCATAATCTGTATGCATTTATATGTTATTAATTACTACTTTGATCAGCATATATGTATTAATTGTGTATCCTATGTTAAACAACCATTTTGTTACATATATCGCTTGAAATACTGATCCCATTATGTTGTTTACTGTTTGTTTTGAAAATGTGGAAATAAAATACGAATAAAAAAAAACAAAAAAACATGTTTGTGACGGGAAATATTATTGATTGAAAATCAATAAAAGTTGATTTAATTATCCTTGGGATTGGCCCAGTTTATAAAGCTTCTGACTATTCGAGCATTGAAAAGGGTTTCATGGGAACAACCACCATTCAAAGGTCTTCGTGGCTTGATGGTTTGAGCACCGGTCTAGCAATCCGGAGGTCTCGGGTTCGATTCCCGGCGAAGCCTATTTTTCTTTGCTCATTTTCAATCATTTAAATATTTCTAGTCAGTTTCCTCTATCTTTGAATTTAATTAATAAAAAAAAAAAAAAAAAAAGCTGTATCACTTCGCGTGATCCTGCGCCTTTCTCTATAAAAGTTGATTTAATTATCCTTGGGATTGGCCCAGTTTATAAAGCTTCTGACTATTCGAGCATTGAAAAGGGTTTCATGGGAACAACCACCATTCAAAGGTCTTCGTGGCTTGATGGTTTGAGCACCGGTCTAGCAATCCGGAGGTCTCGGGTTCGATTCCCGGCGAAGCCTATTTTTCTTTGCTCATTTTCAATCATTTAAATATTTCTAGTCAGTTTCCTCTATCTTTGAATTTAATTAAGGGAAATATTATTGACGGAATACTAGTAATATTGATGACTTGTTAGTTTTGATTGTTAGATATTCTAAATGTACGACATGATGAATGAAATATATTTTCTATAATGCGCATAGACACCCAAACCTTGCTTTAATATGCGCTATAAAAGTAGACGAAATGTTTATTATTATTACCATTATTAGTAGTACTATTAGCTCTTGACTAGATCGGACAGACAAATGTATGAGTGTTAAATTGTGCGAAATTTGTGATTATACTTGAAATATATATAATAACATTAACCATGGCAATTAAGATGAATATGGTATTTCTCAAAAATAAAAATAAAAATGTCCCTTACATACACCGAAATTAACTTCCGCCCATTCGCATTCGACTTGTTGAACATGTCGAAAGCGTTGCTTATAGTGGAGATATTACAAAATGGGAACTTTGCTTTTATTAGTACATAACTTGGTATGGTTACCTAACGCCAAACTCACTTAAAACTTGATTAGAACCTCGTTGCATTCACATTAACTATAGAAGCATGGGCGAATTTACAGTATTCAGAATTAGTATTTCGTTAATGTACTCTATATGACTGAACTATTTGTACTGTATTTGAAAGTCTTCATTGGCGAATTACAGTTGTGTGACAAGTTATGGCGATGAGTTATCGAAATACTGATTTGTATGTTTGCTCATTGTTCGGTCATATGACAATAATTTATCATGGAATTTTCGCACCACACTCGGTGACATCTCTGATCACAGAATACAAATTTATATTAACTGTTTGTAATTTTTTTCACATGTCAACATAGATAGTAAATTTTTTTAAAAGATAACTTAACTCGTTCAGAACTGATTGATTCTGGTATAACTTGTTTTAAATACAACTTTTGAAAGAGAATTAATGATAAAATGGAAATCACATTTTTCATGTATACATCAGATATTAGTTTGCAAATTTAAGAAAGTCATATGTGACCGTGTGTGATACCTTGGTTTGGGCTGCCTTCTCTGACGCCATGATGTAGAAGCTGTCAGCGAGTTCCATCGCTTTTAGTGTCAGTTCTGTCAGGTCTGGCAAGCCAGACAACCATGCTGCAAGGTGCTTAGATGATACATCACGTAGAGTCGTATACTCCAGTCTGACCTGCTTAACCTTATTGGATTTCAACATTAAAACAAATTAATGAGAACCCGGGTTAGCTTGAAGATAATTATTGCCTACATACTTGTGACGGGAAAGATTATTGACGGAAATAAAAGTAATATTGATGACTTGTTACTTTTGATTGTTAGATATTCTAAATGAACGACATGATGAATGAAATATATTTTCTATAATGCGCATAGATACCCAAACCTTGCTGTAATATGCGCTATAAAAATAGACGAAATGTTTATTATTATTATTATTACTATTATTAGTAGTATTATTAGCTCTTACCCAGATCAGCCAGACAAATGTATGAAATTTTGATTACACTGCAAATATATATAATAACATTAATCATGGTAATTAAGATGAATATGGTATTACTCATCATAAGCATAATCTTAATTTAAAAAAATAAAACAAATTTCTCTTACATGCGCCGAAATTAACTTCCGCCCATTCGCATTCGACTTGTTGAACATGTCGAAACCGTTGCTTATAGTGGCGATATTACAAAATGGGAACTTCGCTTTTATTAGTACATAACTTGGTATGGTTACCTAACACCAATCTCACTTTAAACTTGATTCGAACTCATGCCGTTCTCACATACCTCGTTGCATTCACATTAACTATAGAGGCATGGTCAAATTTACGGTATTCCGAATTAGTCTTTCGTTGATATAATACATGTACTCTATATGATTGAACTATTTGTACTGTATTTGAAAATCTTCCTTGGCGAATTACAGTTGTGTGAAAAGGTATGGCGATGAGTTATCAAAATACTGATTTGTGTGTTTGCCCATTGCTCGGTCATATGACATTAATTTATCATGGAATTTTCACACCACAGTTGGTAGAACTCTCTGATAACAGAATACAAATTTATATAACCGGTTTGTCATTTTTTCACATGTCAACAGATATACTAAATCATTTAAAAGGATAACTTATCCCGTTCAGAACTGATTGATTCTGGTATAACTTGTTTTAAATACAACTTTTCAAAGAGAATTAATGATAAAATGGAAATCGCATTTTCATGTATACATCAGATATTAGTTTGCAGATTTGAGAAAGTCATATGTGACCGTGTGTGATACCTTGGTTTGGGCTGCCTTCTCTGACGCCATGATGTAGAAGCTGTCAGCGAGTTCCATCGCTTTTAGTGTCAGTTCTGTCAGGTCTGGCAAGCCAGACAACCATGCTGCAAGGTGCTTAGATGATACATCACCTAGAGCCGTATACTCCAGTCTGACCTGCTTAACCTGATTGGATTTCAACATTAAAACAAATTAATGAGAACCCGGGTTAGCTTGAAGATAATTATTGCCTACATACTTGTGACGGGAAAGATTATTGACGGAAATAAAAGTAATATTGATGACTTGTTACTTTTGATTGTTAGATATTCTAAATGAACGACATGATGAATGAAATATATTTTCTATAATGCGCATAGATACCCAAACTTTGCTGTAATATGCGCTATAAAAATAGACGAAATGTTTATTATTATTATTATTACTATTATTAGTAGTATTATTAGCTCTTACCCAGATCAGCCAGACAAATGTATGAAATTTTGATTACACTGCAAATATATATAATAACATTAATCATGGTAATTAAGATGAATATGGTATTACTCATCATAAGCATAATCTTAATTAAACAAAAATAAAACAAATTTCCCTTACATGCGCCGAAATTAACTTCCGCCCATTCGCATTCGACTTGTTGAACATGTCGAAACCGTTGCTTATAGTGGCGATATTACAAAATGGGAACTTCGCTTTTATTAGTACATAACTTGGTATGGTTACCTAACACCAATCTCACTTTAAACTTGATTCGAACTCATGCCGTTCTCACATACCTCGTTGCATTCACATTAACTATAGAGGCATGGTCAAATTTACGGTATTCCGAATTAGTCTTTCGTTGATATAATACATGTACTCTATATGATTGAACTATTTGTACTGTATTTGAAAATCTTCCTTGGCGAATTACAGTTGTGTGAAAAGGTATGGCGATGAGTTATCAAAATACTGATTTGTATGTTTGCCCATTGCTCGGTCATATGACATTAATTTATCATGGAATTTTCACACCACAGTTGGTAGAACTCTCTGATAACAGAATACAAATTTATATAACCGGTTTGTCATTTTTTCACATGTCAACAGACATACTAAATCATTTAAAAGGATAACTTATCCCGTTCAGAACTGATTGATTCTGGTATAACTTGTTTTAAATACATCTTTTCAAAGAGAATTAATGATAAAATGGAAATCACATTTTACATGTATACATCAGATATTAGTTTGCATATTTGAGAAAGTCATATGTGACCGTGTGTGATACCTTGGTTTGGGCTGCCTTCTCTGACGCCATGACGTAGAAGCTGTCAGCGAGTTCTATCTCATTTAGTGTCAGTTCTGTCAGGTCTGGCAAGCCAGACAACCATGCTGCAAGGTGCTTAGATGATACATCACCTAGAGCCGTATACTCCAGTCTGACCTGCTTAACCTGATTGGATTTCAACATTAAAACAAATTAATGAGAACCCGGGTTAGCTTGAAGATAATTATTACCTACATACTTGTGACGGGAAAGATTATTGACGGAAATAAAAGTAATATTGATGACTTGTTACTTTTGATTGTTAGATATTCTAAATGAACGACATGATGAATGAAATATATTTTCTATAATGCGCATAGATACCCAAAACCTTGCTGTAATATGCGCTATAAAAATAGACGAAATGTTTATTATTATTATTATTACTATTATTAGTAGTATTATTAGCTCTTACCCAGATCAGCCAGACAAATGTATGAAATTTTGATTACACTGCAAATATATATAATAACATTAATCATGGTAATTAAGATGAATATGGTATTACTCATCATAAGCATAATATTAATTTTAAAAAATAAAACAAATTTCCCTTACATGCGCCGAAATTAACTTCCTGCCCATTCGCATTCGACTTGTTGAACATGTCGAAACCGTTGCTTATAGTGGCGATATTACAAAATGGGAACTTCTTGTATTAGTACATAACTTGGTATGGTTACCTAACACCAATCTCACTTTAAACTTGATTCGAACTCATGCCGTTCTCACATACCTCGTTGCATTCACATTAACTATAGAGGCATGGTCAAATTTACGGTATTCCGAATTAGTCTTTCGTTGATATAATACATGTACTCTCTATGATTGAACTATTTGTACTGTATTTGAAAATCTTCCTTGGCGAATTACAGTTGTGTGAAAAGGTATGGCGATGAGTTATCAAAATACTGATTTGTATGTTTGCCCATTGCTCGGTCATATGACATTAATTTATCATGGAATTTTCACACCACAGTTGGTAGAACTCTCTGATAACAGAATACAAATTAAAAAACCGGTTTGTCATTTTTTCACATGTCAACAGATATACTAAATCATTTAAAAGGATAACTTATCCCGTTCAGAACTGATTGATTCTGGTATAACTTGTTTTAAATACAACTTTTCAAAGAGAATTAATGATAAAATGGAAATCGCATTTTCATGTATACATCAGATATTAGTTTGCAGATTTGAGAAAGTTATATGTGACCGTGTGTGATACCTTGGTTTGGGCTGCCTTCTCTGACGCCATGACGTAGAAGCTGTCAGCTAGTTCCATCCTCGCTAGTGTCAGTTCTGTCAAGTCGGGCAAGCCAGACAACCATGCTGCAAGGTTCTTAGATGATACATCACCCAGAGTCGTAGTCCCCAGTGTGACCTCCTTAACCTGATGGGATTTCAACATTAAAACAAATTAATGAGAACCCGGGTTATTTTGAAGATAATTATTGCCTACATGTTTGTGACGGGAAAGATTATTGACGGAAATAAAATTAATATTGATGACTTGATACTTTTGATTGTTAGATATTCTAAATGAACGACATGATGAATGAAATATATTTTCTATAATGCGCATAGATACCCAAACCTTGCTGTAATATGCGCTATGAAAATAGACGAAATGTTTATTATTATTATTATCACTATTATTAGTATTATTATTAGCTCTTACCCAGATCAGCCAGACAAATGTATGACATTTTGATTACACTGCAAATATATATAATAACATTAATCATGGTAATTAAGATGAATATGTTATTACTCATCATAAGCATAATCTTAATTTAAAAAAATAAAAAAAATTTCCCTTACATGCGCCGAAATTAACTTCCGCCCATTCGCATTCGACTTGTTGAACATGTCGAAACCGTTGCTTATAGTGGCGATATTACAAAATGGGAACTTCGCTTTTATTAGTACATAACTTGGTATGGTTACCTAACACCAATCTCACTTTAAACTTGATTCGAACTCATGCCGTTCTCACATACCTCGTTGCATTCACATTAACTATAGAGGC
>JBAMJV010011360.1:0-65018 GCA_037951105.1 Echinarachnius parma | reverse complement strand
GGGAGGGTTTGGGAGGGGTATATCCCCCTCCCACGGGGAAGATTTTGCATTTATATACTTGAAATCGTGCAAGTTGTTGCACGTCATGCCATACCTATGAAGGAAATTTATAATTTAGAATTAACATGTCATAATTAGAAAAAACAAAGAACGAAATGTTTATGCTCTCATCAGATGTTTACAGTTTAAACATGATAATATTTACACAAACATGCCACAAATCTGCCCCTAATATGGCAGACTTTAAGGGGGTCCCATAGTCTATACAAAATAATCATTAAATTTTGTTTTTCTGCTTCCTGTTGAATTTCAGTGTAAATGTAATGTTATTTATTGATTATATATGCAATACGAAGTCTTTTGTCAGAAATTTGTAATATGACGCCTACAGCTAATTTGCATACAAAGAAAGACATAAAGAAATAATGGGGTAATCCTCCTGTTCAAGTTACCATTCAATTCCCTTCAAACTTGCCATATGCATTTTTTGGTTCAATAGCACATCTTTCTATGCTTCAGTTTTTCAAAAAATATTTTCTTTTATTTTGTATGATTTTTTTTATTGGCTAATCAAATTTCAGCTTGGCTCATTATATATTCATGGACTAATTTTTTTTTTGGCAAAAACAAAATCATAGAACTTGTAGAATACACATTCACTAAGCAGCACACCACATTTCAAGACAATACATTATTCCATTCTCTCACAATTAGTACACAATACCATGTTTCGCCCATTCACCTAAGAACAAAGAAAAACAAAGGAAATAAAAATAATTACATTTTGAATCGCGTCACATACGTTCCGAATGGTAAACGACACAAAATAAGGCCATTTTTACCATTTTTTTTAAATAAATGAATTTAGTTCATTAAGAGAAGCTAATACATGCAGTTCAGCAACAAAACATCTAAATATATACAACAATTAGTACAATTAAAAGGAAATTACTACTTTAATTACTACTCTTATACGGTATGCGATACTTTACTATATGAAAAGGTCATTAAAACATAAGATTAATGTGACTTTGAACTTGATTTTGGAGTACTTATAGTCCTTATTTTGTACTCAAATTTTTGCAGAACATTTTACACATATTACTGAATAATCTGACACCAAAATACAAACAATTAAAAAATTCCACAAAAATGGCTATTAGACTATGGGTCCCCCCTTAAACCCAAAACGGCGATATGCAGTAAGCCATTTGGCTTGGCCTGATATACGAGTAATCCCCTCCGACGGTAGGGAGCTTTTGCATTTTTGGACTTGAAATTGTGCAATCTGGTGCATATCTAGATAGGAAATTCGGGCTTAAGATAAACTGTATCTGGGAAAGAAATTTAAATATGTTTTTTTCACGAAGAAAACAAATAATTAACACACTAATAAATATGCACCCCAACACACTCACAGTTTTACAAATATTATTGTATTTAGTGTCATACAGTTCCAACATAAACCATAGGCCTATGCCATATTATGTATGATCCAACAACTATATAGCCTACAGCCAAGAATGAGTCCCGAGGGCTGGGGAAGAACTAGAGGGGGAAAATTGTGCATTTATATACTTGAAATTGTGCAATTTGGTGCATGTCACACAAGCAGCCAGAGATTTGCCAACCTACACGAGAACTAAGTGATCTGGTACAGAAAATTACTCACCCCAGACCATACGCAACATACACAACAAACTGAGATAATCGGGGGGGGGGGGGGGGGGGGGGTCGAAAACGCGTTTTGCCCCCCCCCCCCCTCCCCCACTATTTCGATAGGAGGTGGGGCGGCCGCCCCCTTGCCCCTCCCCCCCCCCCCCCCCCACACACACACACACACACACACACTTCCAGCGCATATGTTATGCTTCTGTCCTTGCTTCAAATAATGCTTATAATACAATAATATTAATATCTTCTATTAATCGAATCCCCAAATATTTATGTTTTATACACAAACACAATGCGCAAATAAACACACTCACAGCACCTTCGCAGCTATCTCAGAGCTTCTTCGTCATCGTATATAATGTTGCGTTCCCATGCACATAGAGAGACAAAAACATCAAATGAGAAAATAAAATCTGAAGAATCTGATTTCAATACCTTTGGTCCAGGTTGTGATTATCTTCTGCGTAAAACGACGCTCCTCACATTCATCCCAACGGTTGTATAGGGCAAGTATTATTAGTCATAATACAGTAATAGATGTTACATCCGATGTCATAATTATAATGCAGCGATATTCACGAAAATTGAGCAACGATCGTTGCCATTTAGATCAACATTATGAAAGCAACCAAACTTAATCCGCCTTTCACTTTTTAATGTTACCACGATGTAGCTATGATTGTACAATTTGCATTTATTGTAAAGCCAAGAACGATACAACTTCCTCAAATGAATACACCCACTTCAGCCTACGTATTTATAATCGCTATCAGTAATTATGACGATAGCATGCTAAGTATATTTTGAACATGTCCCGGGGGGGGGGGGGGGGAGTCACATTAGCGCTTCAAAGAGACAGCGAAGGAGCGGCTCATGCGTTGATTGTGCAATAAAATCACGGATATTTCTACTTTTTCCTCAATCTACAAATCTGTGATTTTTTTATTGTGTTTACATCTACCATGAGGACCTCCCAGGACATGGAAGTGAATTTCCTGACATTTTGAATGCCAAACTATGATTCAAAAAGTACTGAGCCAGTTTCTCATATCTAAACATATAACTCCAAACGGCATCGCACTTCACAACACCGGGCCAGAGTCGGCCGAAATATATCTCAGTGACCGTATCGCGACGTGATCACTAGTCCACGAAAAGTTTTCGAACTCTTTTGTTGGACAACAATACAGTTTACCCCCTCCTTTGTATCGCCGTACCCCTCCACACAATGGAGGGTCCGAACAGTGGAGCTAATGAAAGGAAATCAGCCCGAGTTGGGGCAGGGAGAGCAACGCGAAACTAACAGTCAAGCGAAATCACGCAAATCCCAATTCCCGAACTGCTCATCAATAAAGACTTCTTAGACCTGATCAAAAAGACGATTAAGAAAACAATACGAGAGGAAATGCAAGAACTAAAACAAGAATTCGCCAAACTCTCGAAGCAAGTAGAGTCAAACGAGACAAATATTGTCTCACTCCAGATTGAAACAGATCGTAAAAAATCAACAAATAAACGATCTTGAAAAACGACTTAAAACCCAGGAGGAATCAACCAACAGACTGCAAAACAAGTGCAACGACGCCGAGCAGTACTCGAGAAGAAACTGTATACGAGTTTTTGGAGTCCCAGAAACCACAGGAGAACAGACCAACGACGTCATCATGAGCATTGCCAAGGAGAAGCTGGGAGTCGAGCTACAACCACAGGACCTCGACCGAAGCCACCGGATCGGGAGACCAGACCCTCAGGGCAGAGGAGCCTCATTACACCAGCAGACACTACCAGCGACACCGACTTCGACTCCGGGTGGACCGGGGAACTCATCCGCATCGACACCGACATCATGGGCCGCTGTGGCGGATAGGGCGACGCGGAGGTCGGAACGGGTTCACCACCGACCGATCATCGTCAAATTTGCGACCTACCGCGCGAAGCAGACACTGCACCCAGATAGCAATTTAACGTTTATGTAACGTTACCATATGGTTTACATTATATTATAATAACGTTTACTTGATAACGTTATATTATGGTTAGTTTGCTCATTGATTTAACGTTAATGTAACGTTTATGTTAACATGATAACTAAATATGAACGTTATGCCAACGTTAACTGGATAACGTTACATTATGGTTAGTTTGCTCATTGTTTTAACGTTATTGTAACGTTTACATTTACGTTAACATGATAACCAAATATGAACGAAAAATTAACTTAAAATCATATGGAAAATGTGTCGGATAAATATATACTTATAGAAGTGCCTATACCTACATTATAACATTATAACATTCCTATTTCTATTCCTAATCCTATTCATATTCCTATTCCTATGCCTTATCCTACACTCGTTACATATCAAGTCTTCATCCACTCGGCTATATATATCCTAGCTTATGTGAGAATATTTTGTTCATGGTTAGTATTTTGATAAAGTCGAATATATTTTATAATATTTAAAAGTATTTACATTGATGAATCATGAGAACAAACATTTAATATGTTTGTTAGATAAGTTAATTACATTTATTTAAAACAATGAGTCAATAATAGCATTGGATGAATTTTAAACAATCAAATTACTCGAAATTTATACTTAATTTGCAGTCAATAATTGTTCATGAATATTCATAAATAACAACCAGCGTTAAACCAACGTTGATTCAACGTTGATCTAACGTTTCAGATTTTTTCAGATTCAGATTCAGATTCAGTTTATTCAAACCATAAAACAAAAGTTAAAAATATAAATAGCAGTTTGATAATCGAATATACAAAATGGTTTTGGACCCCATAGAAGCAGGAGTTTGTAAATTGGGGCCCTTTTACAAGTTATACAATTCTAAAGAAGTAATAATGGTAGGTAGGTCATCATTCACACCATACACACAAATATAAATGGCAGTTTGATAATCAAATATAAAAAATGGTTTTGGACCCCATAAAAGCAGGAGTTTTTAAATTGTGGCCCTTTTACAAATTATACAATCATAAAGAAATAATAATGGTAGGTAGGTCATCATTCACACCATACACACACAGCATTCACTCAAGCCAGGGGTGTCGATCCGTTTTTGAGATTGGGGGGCGAAATTTGAATTTTTTTCCAGAATGACCACTGAGAGAGAGTAAAAGCCCCACATTGGCATGCCCGGAAGTTTTATTATGCGCTCATTGAAAGTGTCTTGATGGCTCGAAGACTTGACTTTGGGGGGCACCCACATTTGGGGACAATAATGGGGGTTCAGGAGGCGGAGCCCCCGGAAGCTTTTAGATTTCAGACATTGCCTCCTAGCATGGGTTTTAAAATTGTATAAAATACTGAACCTACTCATAACGTATTTTAAAAGGGCATAGCGAGGAAAAGACTGAGCCTTGCATAAGATAGATCTGCGTGATCATGTACACTATAGAGCCATCGATATAGTCTAGGGCATTGGGCTCCCATGAAACTAAGAAAGGGCGTCAACAATTTCTCAAAAGTATAGGGGATACATTGCTAGGAAGCGAAGCGACCGAGCGGGGGAGGGTGTGGGAGGGGGTGTCCCCCTCCCACAGTAAGGAGCTTTTGTATTTTTGGGTGTGAAATTGTGCGATTTGGTGCACACCCGACCTGAGACATAAATTTCACGTAATATGAAGTATAGGTATGGAACCAAACATACATAATGACAAAGGGAGGGGGACACTCTGCTCCTTTTTCAAATGTGGGGGAACATGATATTCCAATTTGATTTGCGTTCAGCGCATGTACCGAGATTATTTTATTTTCTGTAACGGTGTGCTATCTATCGATGAGGGTTTAATAAACTTCGTTTGAGAAATTACGCTGCCCAACACATTTCAAAAGGTGAGATCCCGCAACCCAAATGAAACTTGCAATATGAGAAACGGCAAAAAAGAGATTTACAGTCCTTTTCAAACTAAAAAACGGCTATTTTGAAGATTTATTATTGATAAATGTGTTATTCCCCTCTTTGGCATTATATCACTCGATTTTTTTCCTTCCTCATTTTCGGAATTATTGGGGGCGAAATGATATGTTCGCCCCCCCCCCCAATATTTTCATTGGAGGGGGGGGGGGGGGGGCGACCGCCCACCTGCCCCCCCCCCCCCCACCCCCTCCAGGATCGACACCCCTGACTCAAGCCCACATGATCATGGGCACTGCAATGAATACAAGAAGAGAATAGAAGGAGCGAAGAGGGGGATAGGAACAAACGAAGATAAAGAAAAAGGTGAAATAGAAGAGCAAGTGAAAGTATTGGCATACATCCTAATAAGCCAGTTCGTAATTAGACCAAGGAGCTTGGGTGACGACATAGGGCGTAGTCCGCGATTCCATCAACACTGATCAACGGGCCATCGACGCACAGTTAAGTCTGTGGTGATCATGTTATATTACCGGATAATTTTAGTTTGACAGCATAAAACAAACATTAGATGCATAAAATCAAAGTGGAAATTATACGAGCAGCTGCATAAACTCATAAAGAACACATTTGATGTAAAGTATATTCAAGAATTTACCGATTTTTCTCCATATCAATTTTCTTGTGAATATCATTCACACGCAATAATGCTACAAGGTATAAGCATACCGCCCATTCGTACAATGTACTGTTCAAAATATCTATCTATCTATCTATATATATATATATATATATATATATAACTATCTATCTATATATCCATATATCTATCTATATATATATATATTTCTATATAATTATATATCCAGCTATTGTATCTAAATTCAAAAATATATCTGATCTCATAATTATTTTGGGCCCAAATAATTAAACGTTTTTTTTTCAAAAAATAAAAAAAATGCTTGCACTTTTTCAAAAATTGTCAAAATCGTTTTGTTATCATTTGTTGATGATCTCTCTATTTAATGATTATTTCAATTTAACATCACATGCATAGTTTTGTATGGAAAATTGTTGAAACCGATGCCTTTTTAGAAGCGCCCTCTTGTGTTTAAATGGCTCTTTTTTAAAGATAACGTGCTTTTTACTTAGTCGTTTGTAATTTTGTATACTTTTCGAGCATGGTGGAGTTATAACTATTTGTTTACAAGGTTACCGTCCAGGTTTGGTTACTAAAGTTCAGCCGTACCAAAACTAAACTACCCCTTTAATGTCGACCAACGTTTCACCTTAATGGCTATTGTCTAGTAATGCTAATCCATGAAATTTTGTCTGATACCTTTGCAATGATGAGTGTCTAATAGAGCCTTAAATATTACATCATTCCAACAATGAAGTATTTTAACAAGCGTGGACAAACAACATAACGTAGTTCAAATAAATAAAGAGCAATTAGCCTCAATTCCAAAGGGCACTTTATCCACTTGTGGTATTTTTTAGTAATTTTAGTTTTTTTTTTATTAAACCACTTAAATGTCCACCGAAAATTAAAAAAAAAAAACATTTATGTAACGTTACCATACGGCATACCGTTTACAATAATATATTGTATTTACTGCTATTTACCATGTTTACATTATAGTTTGTTTGCTCATTGCGTTAACGTTATTGTAACGGGTAGTTTAGTTTTGGTAGAGAGGGCGCTGCACATCACAATTTGTTTGTGAGGTAATGAAAAACTGAGTGTCGAATTTGAGAGAACATTCAATTTTAATGGCAGAATAAACTTTATTTGGTAAAAATTGGCCCATGAACGGCTGAAATATCAATAAATATATCTGATCTTATAATTATTTGTGGCCCAAATAATTAGATGATTTTTAGAAAAAAATAAAAAAATGCTTGCACTTTTTCAAAAATGTTCAAAAGCGTTTTTTAAATAGTTGTTGATTATCTCGCTATTTAATCATTACATCAATAAATCATCACATGCATAATTATGTATGAAAAATGGTTGAAACCAATGCCTTTTTAAAAAGCGCCCTCTTGTGTTTTAATGGCTCTTTTTGAATGATAACAGGCTTGTTACTTAGTCGTTTGTAATTTTGTATACCTTTCGAGCATGGTGGAGTTATATTATATATAACGTTACATTATGGTTAGTTTGCTTATTGATTCTACGTTATTGTAATGTTAACATGTACGCAATAACACGATAACTAAATATGAACATTATGCCAACGTTTACTAGATAACGTTACATTATGGTTAGTTTGCTCATTGTTTTTACGTTATTGTAACGTTGACCTTTACGTTAACATGATAACTAAATATGAACGTTATGCTAACATTAATTGGATAACGTTACATTATGGTTAGTTTGCTCATTGTTTTAACGTTATTGTAACGTTAACATTTACACAATAACATGATAACTAAATATGAACATTATGCCAACGTTTACTAGATAACGTTACATTATGGTTAGTTTTCACATTGTTTTTACGTTATTGTAACGTTGACATTTACGTTAACATGATAAATAAATATGAACGTTATGCCAACATTAATTGGATAACGTTACATTATGGTTAGTTTGCTCATTGATTCTACATTATTGTAACGTTAACATTTACGCAATAACATGATAACTAAATATGAACATTATGCCAACGTTTACTAGATAACGTTACATTCTGGTAAGTTTGCTCATTGTTTTTACATTATTGTAACGTTGACCTTTACGTTAACATGATAACTAAATATGAACGTTATGCCAACATTAATTGGATAACGTTACATTATGGTTAGTTTGCTCATTGATTCTACGTTATTGTAACGTTAACATTTACGTAATAACATAATTGATAACTAAATATGAACATTATGCCAACGTTTACTAGATAACGTTACATTATGGTTAGTTTTCACATTGTTTTTACGTTATTGTAACGTTGACATTTACGTTAACATGATAAATAAATATGAACGTTATGCCAACATTAATTGGATAACGTTACATTATGGTTAGTTTGCTCATTGATTCTACATTATTGTAACGTTAACATTTACGCAATAACATGATAACTAAATATGAACATTATGCCAACGTTTACTAGATAACGTTACATTATGGTTAGTTTGCTTATTGTTTTTACGTTATTGTAACGTTGACATTTACGTTAACATGATAAATAAATATGAACGTTATGCCAACATTAATTGGATAACGTTACATTATGGTTAGTTTGCTCGTTGATTTTACGTTATTGTAACGTTAACATTTACGTAATAACATGATAACTAAATATGAACATTATGCCAACGTTTACGTTAACGTTACATTATACGTTACATTAACCGTTACATTTAACACCAGAGCTAATCAATATATAACATTATTATAACGTTTGTCTTTTATTCGTTAACTATCACACCATAACTAATCAATATAATAACGTCACTACAATGTTTGTCTTTAAACCATTTAATCAAACACAAAAGCTAACCAATGCATAACATTACTACAACGTTGGTATTTTAACCATTCAATTAAACACCAAAGCTAATCAATATGTAACGTTATTACGAAGTTTATATTTTAACCGTCAAATTAAACAGAAAGGCAAATCAGTATATAACGTCACTACAAAGTTGGTCTTTTAACCATTAAATTAAACACAAAAGCTAATTACTTAATAACGTTACCACAACGTTTTTCTTTTAACCGCTAAATTAAACAACAAAGCTAACCAATAAATTTACAGCAACGTTTGTCTTTTAACCATTAATTCAAGCACCAAAGCTAACCAAGATATAACGTTACTCCTACGTATGTCAGTCTTAACCGTTAGATTAAGCACCAAAGGTAACGAAAATATAACGTCACCACAACGTTGGTATTTTAACCGTTAACTATGCACCAAATCTAACAGATATGTAACGTTACTACAACGTTGTAACAGCAATGGTAACCAAAAATCAACCAAAACAACCATATTCTAACGTTAGAATAACGTCTACCTGTTATCTGGGTGATGGCGGTTAGACGGCGGCTAAAAAAACTCCGGGATAACCATAGCGGAGGACCTGACCTCCCATCACTACGAAATACTCAAGGAGGCAAGATCGTCACCAAGAGTATCAGCAGCTTGGTCGTCAGATGGCCGCATCATGGTAGCACTTCCTGCAACAAACGGCAAATCGGTCAGGAAAGTTATCGGTACCATAGAAGAGGCAAGAAACTTAAGGTAACTACATTACACATGAATAGAACGTGTAGAAAATCTCACATAGACTGATAGACAGCTAGAGAGAGAGAGAGAGAGAAAGCAAGATGACAGAACTATAATATTTCCCTGGGAGGTTCCCGACCCTCTCAATAGACATTTTTACTTTGAACTTGTATTTATTGAACTCACTATTCCCTAAAAGGGGATCTGATTTAGTTTTAATTAGTTTCATGTGATAAAGACATTTAAATTCACTGAATAATTTGTGATAATTGCATTGATTTAATTTTGTTTATGTATTATACTTCTGTAAATGGGGAAGAATTTCCCGTGTGGGATATGTAGTAAACCAGTTAGGGCAAACCAAAAGGGTCTGAAATGTACAAATTGTAAAAAATGGGTTCATATCTCTTGTTCTGACGTTACAGATACAACATATAATAATCCAAAGGAGCAGTTTATAAGTTGGGAATGTCGTAAATGTTGTATGAAACATATGCCATTTTATGGTGGAAGGTCTAGATTTATAAATGAAAATATACATGGAAAATCTAAGAAAGAGATTAAAAATGCAACAACTGAAGAAAGTCCACAGTTTAGTAGAAATGATTTAAATTGCGTCCACTTGAATGTAGTAAGTTTATTGAAACATTACGACGAAATTAATGCTCTTTTATGTAATAACAATATTCATATTTGTGCTCTTAATGAAACTAGGCTTGATGATAATATTATGAATTCTGAAATTGCTATTGACCATTATTGTTTAATAAGAAAAGATCGTAATAGACAAGGTGGTGGTGTTGCCATCTACATTCATGAAAGTTTGAAATTTGAGCAAATATATAATGATTATATTATAAATTTAGAAGCAGTAATTTCGAAGGTCAAATTGAAGAAGGTTAAGCCCCTAGTTTTTGTTACTTGGTATAGACCTCCCAATTCATCTCGTGAAGTATTGACTTTGTATGAGAATATGCTATCCTCAATTGAAGTAAATGATACCACTGTTGTTTTGATGGGAGATGTAAATTATAATATCCTACAGAGCCCTTTAAGTACGGAATGTAAAATATACTGTCAGTTAAACGACATATTTGATTTGCATCATGTTAATACGACTAAATACACCCGTGTGACGAATCAATCGCGCTCTCTTCTTGATCATATATTATGTAATGATTTAGACAATGTACGCACTTGGGATTTAATAGATAAAGGCTTCAGTGATCATTCTTTGAGTTCTGTATCCTTGAAAGTGGGGCATATAGACGGTACACTTAATCACGTTAAATTGATTTCTTTTAGAAAATCTAACGGAATTGATGTTAATGCATTTAAGGCAGACATGAGATCTCAGAAATGGTCGGAAGTGGAAGAGTGTCGTGATATAAATGAAGCACTCATTAAATGGGAGAGGCTAGTATTAGAAGTAGTTAATAAATATATGCCTATAAAAACTAAGAGGGTACGAAAAAACACTCTCCATGGATTAATGAGACTATATTTAATTTAATGAAAGAACGCGATAAAGTTAAAAAGAGAGCTTAAAATACTAATTCTGATGAAGATTGGAAAGATTATAAAAAGTTGCGTAATAAGGTAACGTACACAATTAAGAAGGCAAAAAAGCAATATTATACTGATAAAATACGCGATTATGAAGGTAGATCACAATCTTGGGAAGTTCTTAAGTCTTTGTTACCGCAAAAATCAAATATAAGTACTTGTAATAAGGATAGTGAACTATTAGTTAATGAATTTAATAATCATTTTGCCAACGTCGCTGATAAGTGCAATGTTGTGCACAATGATATTGATGTGAATTATGAGGTAAATAGCAGAAATGTTTTAGAGTTTTCTTGCGTTTCTCATGTTGATGTCTTAAAAGAAATGTTATCATTGAAAAATAAGAAGTCTTTTGGTATTGATGGAATAAGCTCCTTTATTTTGAAATTATGTGGAATTGATATTGTTAAAAGTATAACATGTCTTATAAATGAATCTATTAGTCAAGGTATTGTCCCAATAAGATGGAAGATTGCAAAGATAATTCCGATTTTTAAAAAAGGCGACAAAACCGATCCAGATAACTATAGACCAATATCCTTATTACCTGCGGTTTCAAAGTTATTAGAAAGGGTCATTCAACGTCAACTTGTACGCTTCTTAACTGACAATAATACTTTGACAAAACACCAATCTGGTTTTAGATCGAAGCATTCAACAAGCACAACCTTAATACAAGTTACGGATGAATGGCTTATGTCTCTTGATCATGTTTTGTACACAGGGGTAGTTGCAGTTGATCTACAAAAGGCTTTTGACCTAGTCAACCATGATATTCTTTTAGCCAAACTTACCGCCTGTACGGGATTGAATGGAAAATCTTATGAATGGTTCTACAGTTATTTGAATGATAGGCGTATAACAACTTCAATTAATAATACAATGTCAACTGACTTACCTGTGACGCATGGAGTACCACAAGGTTCTATACTGGGACCAATTCTCTTTTAATTTTCATTAATGACATGCCCGATTGCTTTACTAGTTGTTCAGTTCATCTATACGCAGATGATACAGTGTTATACTACTCAAATAAAAACCCGCAAACTATTGAAAATGTATTGAATACTGAACTACAGAATTTGCAGGTTTGGATGGATCGTAATAAACTAAAGATAAATTGTACAAAAACAGTGTGTATGTTAATAGGTACTGAATGTATGTTACAAAAACAAAGTACATTGAATTTGCAAATATATGACAATACAATTGAACAAGTCCAACATTTTAAATACCTAGGAATATTTATTGATTCAGAATTGAAATGGACTGTACACATTGATTATTTATGCTCAAAACGATTAGTTAAGATGGTCAGTTTCCTTGGAAGATTAAGTAAATATATAAATGAGTCATGCTTGATATTGTTGTATAATGCTGTGATTATTCCACATTTTGATAATAGAGATGTTGTCTGGTCCTCGTGCGACTAAAACGCAATTGGATATACTACAGAAAATAGCAAAATAGAGCAGGTAGAAATAATATTAAAGATAAATGTATTAGAACATAGATCTGTTCATGAAATACATGATATTCTTAATTGGAAGACATTGCAGATTCGTCAAACAAGACACATTCATTCGTTAATTTATAAAATTTTGCATAATATGGCACCGGTGTACTTACAAGAAAAAATTCACTTTTAAAATAACAGGATATGGTTTAAGACAAAAGGATAAATTGTCTCTCCCAAAACCGAAACACAGAGAATTGTAGACGTACTTTTTATTATCGAGGTTGTACATTGTACAATGATTTACCTGTGGATACTCGTAATTTGAATACATTAAATTCATTCAATAAAGAAATTAAAAGGATTACATAAACTAAATGATTTTTAGTAGATCAAAAGCTTGGTAACCCCATTATCATTCATTGTATGTATTATGTTTAATTATACATTATATTATATCAATTATTATAGATTTACTATGTCCCGCTTGTTGTAAGGTTGGGATTGGGTGTTTGGGATGGGGGTCTTTAGAGTGAGGATGTGGGTGGGGGGGGGAGGGGGGGGGGGGGGTGTTAGAGGGGTAGGGGTAGAGTACTGTAATTGATAAGAAAATGCGTGACTTTTTACTATGTATGTTATATGTACCCATATATATATATTTTTAATAGGACCCCGTGGAAGAAACAGATCCATCATAATGATGGATCTGAAAACGGGCCATCCTACCAATATTATTATTCATATATACCAACATATACATATATATATTTTAATTAATAATTGTAATTACTTTTGTGTACAAATTGTGTATATTATGTTCTATGTTCTGTTCTGACTTTTGATGTATTTTAAAATATTGATTTGGAAATAAAACAAACAAACTCTCATACACAAGTGCTACCCTTGCACCCCGTGTCCATCAACCTCTGAAATGGACCATAATGGCATACAATATGGCGTAATGCTTTGAAAAACTACCACAACGTCGAACACAGCAGCACCTGAAAACAGGCGCGCCCGGAAGCAAATTCTATTGTTGACCTGCAGTGACATAATTTGTCAATCACTGGTCAGCTACCATGCTATTGTGATTAGCCTAATCACACTTATATAGCATCACACGGTTCAATAGAATACCAACTCACACAACTTCAATTACAATAGCTGATGCTATGTCAGAAGAAAAGCACTGTCTAAGCTATTGCATGGAGGTATGCAGGGCATGCTTTTGTGTGGATGTTCTTTTGTACCTTTCATCTTTTGTTAATCTCATGGTAGCTGACCAGTGAATTGACAAATTATGTCACTGCAGGTCAACAATATAATTTGCTCTGGAGGGTTTTTTAGGAGGTGGGGCTTAGGCAACATGAAAGACAAATAAATGATAAAATGTTTAAAAATATACAAAACATATTTGGGTCAAACCGTTTACAAATATTGAATGTGTACACTAATACAGATGAACAGAGGTCAACATGCATTTGGGTTGCAGGGGCCCCTTTAAGTCATTTTCTAATGTATTGATTGTTTTTGTTGTTATTATTTGCACTTTATTTTTAACGATAGCCATTTTGCATAACTTACAATCTCTTAGGGGATAAGTAAGTTATGTTGATATATATTGTGAACTCAGTTATATTTGGGGTCAAACCGTTTACAAATATTAAATGTGTACACTAATACAGATGAACAGAGGTCAACATGCATTTTGGGTTGCAGGGCCCCTTTAAAGTGAGGCCTGTAAAGAGTGTCAGACTCCACGAAAATGACTTGGAGCCTTTCTCGTTTCTCTTCTACTGTGTTGTTTAGTTTATGTTAACGAGAAGAATAAAATAGCTTATGTTTTTTTTTTAAATACCTTCTTTAGTATTAACGATATCTATCATTGATAATCATTCAGCTCATATCAAGAGCGTTAATAAATGGTCAAAAAACCTCATAAACGCCATACAGTAATTCGTTGTAAAAGCTGACGCAAATTTTCGCTTTTTAACCAGAAAGCAGTGTTCCTTTTCAATGAAACTTTCACACATCATTCGGACATATCTTACAATGATTTCGATATGGTATTTAGGTCTCAAATGTCATTTATTTGGATAATATCTGACACTGTCCAGGTGCACCTTTAATCTGTATCGGCTGCTAATGTGTATGACTTTGCCTTCCTTTTGTAAAGGCATGTGTACGTTGTGAATATAAGTTGTATACATACACAGCAACAATCGATCATTAATAAAATACACAATGACTATAATCAATAATAAGTCATTAACATAAAACATTACATAGCATGAACAACAACAACATAGCAAATTCAATTCATGTGACTTTGATTATCTATATCATTATAAAACGTGCATACACCTCTTCAAAGAACACCATATCAGTCAGTGGCGTACCTACGGGGGCACGGAGGGAGGGGGCCTGTGGCCCCCCCCCCCCCCCCCCCCCACTAATTTGGAAAAACAATAGAAAACATAAGGGGACATTTTTGAAAAAACAAAGAAATACATAAGGTGTGCCCCCCAATAATTGTGCGTGCCCCCCCCCCCCCCAATCAGTCCGACCACGCTATGCCACTGATATCAGTCATAGCTCAAACATAGACTCTATCTACAACTTTCTTCCCAAAGCGCTTAGAGGCTGGCCTGCAGTAAGTAGGCGCTATACAATGTGTTATATTATTAATATACAAATATAGTATATTATTACTATGCAAATATGTTATATTATACATAGTAAAAAACAGTTAAACTAGATGGATATTCGACTGCGCACAGTCGAAAATGATGCACCTCCGCCATTACGCAATTTATTTATATCAATTTATTTATACGCAATTTTATTTATATCAATTTATTTATATCAACATATACACTGAATTAATTCTGTACACTGAATTAATTCTGTTAACTCAATTTTGATGGTACTCTGTCTTTTAGATCTTGACGTATCACAATTATGAGCTATCACGTGACCTTGACCTTGCCCTCATGACCCCAAAATCTAATGACTACAATTGTTCCCTATGATACATTCAGGGTATCAATTTGGATTGAAATCTGATATTCAGTTCTTGAGATTTCCAATCTCAAGCTACTCTTTACATATAATGAGCCCTGTGACCTTTGACCCTTATGACCCCCAAAATCTAATCAGTTCATTGGCTCTCCAAGGGAACATACATGTACAAGTTTTTTCAGAATCTGTCAATCCCTTCTTGAGATAACGCGATCATGAGCTATTTTTGCATATATAATGAGCTCTGTGACCTTTGACCTTTGACCTCATCCCAAAATCTAATCAGATCATCGGCCCCCCAAGATACATACATGTACCAAGTTTGGTCAGAATCTGTCAATCCCTTCTTGAGATAACGCGATCACGAGCTATTTTTGCATATATAATGAGCTCTGTGACCTTTGACCTTTGACCTTATGACCCCCCAAAATCTAATCAGTTCATTGGCTCTCCATGGAACATACATGTACCAAGTTTGTTCAGAATCTGTCAATCCCCTTCTTGAGATAACGCGATCATGAGCTATTTTTGCATATATAATGAGCTCTGTGACCTTTGACCTTTGACCTCATGACCCCAAAATCTAATCAGATCATCGGCCCCCCAAGATACATACATGTACCAAGTTTGGTCAGAATCTGTCAATCCCTTCTTGAGATAACGCGATCACGAGCTATTTTTGCATATATAATGAGCTCTGTTACCTTTGACCTTTGACCTTATGACCCCCAAAATCTAATCAGTTCATTGGCTCTCCAAGGAACATACATGTACCAAGTTTGTTCAGAATCTGTCAATCCCTTCTTGAGATAACGCGATCATGAGCTATTTTTGCATATATAATGAGCTCTGTGACCTTTGACCTTTGACCTCATGACCCCAAAATCTAATCAGATCATCGGTCCCCCAAGATACATACATGTACCAAGTTTGGTCAGAATCTGTCAATCCCTTCTTGAGATAACGCGATCACGAGCTATTTTTGCATATATAATGAGCTCTGTGACCTTTGACCTTTGACCTCATGACCCCAAAATCTAATCAGATCATTGGCACCCCAAGATACATACATGTACCAAGTTTGGTCAGAATCCGTCAATCCCTTCTTGAGATAACGCGATCACGAGCTATTTTTGCATATATAATGAGCTCTGTGACCTTTGACCTTTGACCTCATGACCCCAAAATCTAATCAGATCATTGGCCTCCCAAGATACATACATGTATCAAGTTTGGTCAGAATCTGTCAATCCCCTTCTTGAGATAACGCGATCACAAGCTATTTTTGCATATATAATGAGCTCTGTGACCTTTGACCTTTGACCTCATGACCCCAAAATCTAATCAGATCATTGGCCCCCCCAAGATACATACATGTACCAAGTTTGGTCAGAATCCGTCAATCCGTTCTTGAGATAACGCGATCACAAGCTATTTTTGCATATATAATGAGCTCTGTGACCTTTGACCTTTGATCTCATGACCCCAAAATCTAATCAGATCATCCACCCTCCAAGATACATACGTGACCCAAGTTTGGTGAAAATCCGTCAATCGGTTCTTGAGATAACGCGATCACGAGAACGGGGACGTACGTACGGACGTACGTACGGACGGACGGACAACCCGAAAACATAATGCCTCCGGCTACTTCGTTGCGGAGGCATAAAAATGCAATACTGTATGTGTAAATGAAGGGAACAGCAACAGCAACTTGGAATGTCAAGTTTTACTTTCCAATTTCCAGCAACAACAATGGGATATACAAAACTACTCATATTTTGAAATCTATTTGATATGGATCTTAAAAACATTACATTCCAATATTTACAATAACCAAACAAAATCATGGTATTAACTGTGATGTCACTTCGAAATGTACAGAGAATGATAATCGCCAATCATTCAACAATACAGTTAAAAGCTAAATAAATGCACTACATAATGGGAACATACATTGTGAATACTGACATCAATCATTGAAACTGTTGTATACAATAATTTACTTTTGTAGTGGCACTTCGGTATTATAAATGAATAAACAGTTTGTATAATGAAACCTTATTCAAGTGAACAATTAAATATGTAAATATGACATGCGGAAGCGACTAACCAGGTTAACAAAAGTATCACAAACTTACAATGTACCACGTTATTTCACTATGCCACATAAGAACATTAGAACATGTGTGTACAATGTGATACGTCATGTTAGCACTGCGAGCACAATGTGTAATGTTCACACGGTTCACCCTGTGGCACACTAGAACACTGTGTTAAACACAGTGATACATGATGTTAGCACTGAGAGCACATTGTCACACGGTTCACCCTGTGGCACACTAGAACACTGAGTTAACACTTTGATACGCCATGTTAACACTGCGAGCATAATGTGTAATGTTCACACGGTTCACCCTGTGGCACACTAGAACACTGTGTTAACACAGTGATACATGATGTTAGCACTGCGAGCACATTGTCACACGGTTCACCCTGTGGCACACTAGAACACTGAGTTAACACTTTGATACGTCATGTTAACACTGCGAGCATAATGTGTAATGTTCACACGGTTCACCCTGTGGCACACTAGAACACTGTGTTAACACAGTGATACATGATGTTAGCACTGCGAGCACATTGTCACACGGTTCACCCTGTGGCACACTAGAACACTGAGTTAACACTTTGATACGTCATGTTAACACTGCGAGCAAAATGTGTAATGTTTACACGGTTCACCCTGTGGCACACTAGAATACTGTGTTAACACAGTGATACATGATGTTAGCACTGCGAGCACATTGTGTAATGTTCACACGGTTCACCCTGTGGCACACTGTGCCCTTTCCGGTAGCAAATGTATACCTCTAGCTTGGAAAGCAGAGATAGCATGTACTTTGAGGGGATTATGAGTTAGTTATCATTCATCGTCATCGTCATACGAATCAGATGTGACTTCATCATCAGTTGGACCGATGGCGTCTACCGGCTCATCATCCACTTCGTGTAACGGTACCTTCACTTTGTTTTCGACATATCTTGCTATGACGTCGACACAGTCGTGCCGTTTCATCCGCGCAAGGGCGTCCGACAGTTGGTCAAGACTTCCGATCTTGCCTTGCCTCTCGGCGATGGTGATCAGATAGTCAGTTGGGTTCTGCTGCTGTTGAATCGTCTGGATATATTCATCCATGTCCAGCTTGACGGCGAGTCCCTTCCAGTTGTCGCAGAATAGGCTGTCTTCGTTGAGTCTCGCGCTAAGCTCGAGTCGCAAGTCGTGCTGGACGATGCGGGGCTGGGGAACGCAGCTCTCCGGGGAATCAGACGAAGATCCGTATTTGTTTGTTATTTGGAAGTAGTTGGTCACGATGACTCGACCCGGAGTGTTCGGTAGAGGACGCATTGTCTCACTTTGACCGTAAGCGGCGCATGGGGGGAGATTGTTACCTGATGGTCCCGGCACGGATACATCTTCGGCGTGTTCCACGTCGGTTGCTCCAGCTGTGACAACAGTTAAATAAAAGAGCATTATGTAAAGCTGGAATGCTACAGTTGGGAGTGTTCTAATATATAAATAATCTTTAATAAATTTAAACGAATAACATGAATAACAAAAGATGTAAATCAAAGAGACGCAGGTCCACTATCTCATAAATGAATAAACCACTTCAAAGTGATATGAGGCAGGACAAACAGAACGAAAACATAAATAATCATATCGCTAAATGTATAGAACAGTGCCCGTGAGTTGCTACCAAGCTCATTCAAAGGAAGTCAGGTATGTTGTAATTAATTATCGTTATGATCAGGTACCTGATAACGCGATCTTAAATTGTTAAAGCATAGCGAGTAGTTGTAATATTGTACAATATTGCAGTTCATAGGTTCTATCTATGGAATGCCAACTGAATAATTATCTTAATCACAGAATTGAAGTAACGATATTACTGCCAGTGCATAACTAAATCCATAAATCATGTTTTCAATGCATACATTTATGTTTTTTAAAAGAGCCCTAATTTCACTCATGAAGCAAAAGCCCTCTCAGTTTTTGCTAGAAAATGTCTCACAGGAATTTGCGCTAATTGATTATATAATAGGTCCAACTACTAATGTAAAAAAAAAGGCTGCATTAATTAAATTATCACCCAAGTTAGCCTTTAATTCTGCACTCGTCTCGGCGCCCAACTCGGCAATCATATCTACAACAAGCTCGGCACCCAACTCGGCAACTGAACTCGGCAACCAACTTTGCAACCAAACTCGGCACCCAACTCTGCAACTGAACTCGGCACCAAACTCGTCACCAAACTCTGCAATCATTTCGGCACTAATTTTGTCACCCAAGTTAGCCCCTAATTCTGCATTCGTCTCGGCAACCAACTCGGCATCCGATTTGACACTCGATGTTGCGCACCCAACTTAGTTCAGCTGGCAGTGCTGAACTTAATTACATTTATTGTCAGTTCTTCAAATAATCCCTAATAACTCATTCTTACCCTGGACTAAATCCGTCACATGATTGTCTTCACTCCGTTGCTCAATAGCCTGCGTACCGTGAGATACAGGGGGTTCGGTAGTAGGTGGTTTGACTTCTTCTACAACGTAAAACAGCAAGAGAATGAATCCCAACCACCTTTTTATAATCAATAAGAAAAATAATCTGCAATAAGACCTGGGCCCCATAACATAACGTTTCACGATCGAATGTAAAATTTATCGCACTACCAATAACTCATTCGTACGATTAATCATGAATCTTTATGTTACGGGGCCCATTAATATGTTTACCAGAAGGTCAAAACTAGACTAAGGATTCACATCGGTTAAACATTGTCTGATGATCACCCAGAGAGGGGAGGACGTGAACAGATTATGATCACCCAGAGAGGGGAGGACGTGAACAGATCATGATCACCCAGAGAGGGGAGGACGTGAACAGATCATGATCACCCAGAGAGGGGAGGACGTGAACAGATCATGATCACCCAGAGAGGGGAGGACGTGAACAGATCATGATCACCCAGAGAGGGGAGGACGTGAACAGATCATCACCCAGAGAGGGGAGGACGTGAACAGATCATCACCCAGAGAGGGGAGGACGTGAACAGATCATCACCCAGAGAGGGGAGGACGTGAACAGATCATCACCCAGAGAGGGGAGGACGTGAACAGATCATTACCCAGAGAGGGGAGGACGTGAACAGATCATCACCCAGAGAGGGGAGGACGTGAACAGATCATCACCCAGAGAGGGGAGGACGTGAACAGATCATCACCCAGAGAGGGGAGGACGTGAAAAGATCATCACCCAGAGAGGGGAGGACGTGAACAGATCATCACCCAGAGAGGGGAGGACGTGAACAGATGATCACCCAGAGAGGGGAGGACGTGAACAGATGATCACCCAGAGAGGGGAGGACGTGAACAGATCATCACCCAGAGAGGGGAGGACGTGAACAGATCATGATCACCCAGAGAGGGGAGGACGTGCACAGATCATCTTGTTTCGAAACATAGCCCTTTTCAAAATGCCATTTACAAAGCGTTGTTCAATATAGTCAATACAAGATTGTATGACCTCAACAATGGACACCAATATCCATACAGCCAAAATGACACTTCTGTAATATTCATCTTTATAATTACGTACGCTCTGCTCAGGTTTGGAAAAAGTAATGTTAGGGGTAGTTCAATTTTGCTTAAGAGGGCGCTTCAAGAAATTATTATCTTGTGAGGTAATGGAACACTGAATGTTAAATTTGGAAGAGCACACAATTTCAATGACATTATCAACTTTGTTGGATCAAAAACGCTTCGGAGACGGCTGAAATATCCATAAATATAGCCATTTGTAAGTATGCTTGATACAGTACTTGCAAGTCAGGTTTGCAGTATTTCCCCCATTTAATATGTAAGACACGACTTAAAAACACAAAATACCTTCAAAATACATGAAACAGTTGACATTTTCCTCGAAGTACTGCTTCACTCTGAGGGTGATGAACTTTTCTTTGATAGTCACATCTGTCGCTTCAACCGGGAATGTACAGACGTTTTGACTCAGGTAGTAGAATTTCCGCTCGGGTAACGTCTAGATTACAGTGTCGAACAAGAGATAATATAATGTAGTGATTATAAATCAATAAGCTGGAACACTTACTATTAATGACATAATATATATAGTCGTTATGATTCATTACTATTAGTGTTATGATCGTAGGAATACCAACAAACTATATTTCTACAGTCTACTGCAATAATAATATAACGTCATAATACTGATCAGATTAAAAAAAATGTAATTACTATGGAACCTAACTCGGCCTCATGTTCTCGTTGTACGTCGTTCCCATAGGCATGATAGAGGGGCGCCATTTAAAGACAAGGCGTTAGCCGTACAGTGTCTCACCCACATTCATTCAACATTGGACCTCATTTTACATTTGACCTATTTATGTGACCTTTGACCCCAGAATATCATGGAGGCCAATATAGGACACCCGATATACCAATCAAGTTTGGTTACAAACAGATGTAGGGTTGGAAAGTTATTCACATCTGTGTAAGGTGACGGACGACGGATGACGGACGGGGGCGGATGACGGACGCAATGTGGATCCGTTAGTTTCCCTCCACCTACGGTCATTTGATAATTGCAATGTTACAGAGGTGTATGAGAGTTGCTTACTATACTAGGGCCCCCCAGTATCAACAGCACAGTTACCAATGCCGAGTGCTACCCATCGATATAAAAAAATAATGGTATAGCAACATACCTCTTCACGAAGCCAGTGACGGTGTGAAAAGTACACCCAATACAAGAGTGCTCCATTCATTCACATAAATCAATTTACGAGGGTGAATATGAAACACCTTTTGCGTTGGGTGTACTTTGAAATATTTGTGGCTTCAATGTCGCAAATTCGGCAGTGTGCAGCGTGTTATATCAAGTGTAAATATCAATGGTGTTACCATGGTAACCTCACCTCCTTTGCTATTTCCCGTTTATTCTCTAGATGGATGACATCGACATCACCTGACCGCCACTTGACCATTGTCTGGTGGCTCGGCACAACCTTCTGCAAGTCCCCCGTTGACCCATCGATGTCCTACAGGGAAAGGAATCTAGTTAGTGGGGTATGGGGGCCTGGGGGGGGGGGGGGGTATGGAGTCCATGACTGCATTTGGGGGCACGATTGTTTTTCTTGGCACACATATCTTTGGATCAAAAGAAGAAACAAATCATCCAAAGAGAAACCCTGTATCTATGCAAATTAGGTATTTGTAATGGTCTTTTTATTAGACACTTGGGAGAATAATTTTGGAAATATATTGTATAGCTGAACAAGACGGAGTAAGATGTATGTTTTTGTTTATTTATGTTTTGCTCTGGATAGTATGTATAATAATAATAATATTGACTGGCTTGTTCTTTCGTGATATATCAGAAATATACTCGTCTTCGACTCGTGCAATATGATCCAAGCGAATGCAATATTTCTGATATACCACTCAAGGCCAGTCAATATTATATAATTATTCTTACTCTCCGTGGCAATCTAGTCCCTGCAATCCCAGATGGCCCTTGGCAGGAATGTTAAATTTTGTATATTTTGTCTTACTTTTTAAACTAATCAAGGTACAAACACGTGTGATGTGTCCTTTTTACAATTGTTTGGATGTCTGAATCAATTTTTGACCCATCATTTGAACATACTAAGAAAGATCATCAAAAGAAGCACACTTTATCGATGTAAATTAGACAAATTTGCATAATGTATGCAGTAGTACGCACGTGTGATGTATTATGAAATTGTAGTCTTTTTTGATAAGTTACGTTTAAACGTAAATACATACATTTAGCAGGTTATTGTCAGTATTGGTATATTGGTAGTTGTTTTGTCACGCAAGTCCAAGGTGGCCGCCGTAGAAATTTTGAAATTCAAGTATTTCAATAAAGACAATAATATAATGAATTACATTCCTGTGTCATTATACATACATTATGCAAATGAGGCTTAAAAAGGAATTGTGTGACTCTTTTGAAATGTCTTCTTAGTTTGTCCCAAGGATGAGTCAACAATTGATTTTGACATCCCAGTAATGATTTTACTAGACATATCACACAGACAAACACAAAATGTGCGAATTTTAACATTGCTGCCGGTGGCCATCTTGAGTTTGAGGGGTTAGACGGTCACCAAACGTTAAAATAATCTGCTAGATTGATTAACTGGCCTTGGTACACACAATCGCCCATAGTATTAAATTTAATTCAAATTTAAACGTACTTTTTAATTAATATTTGCAAGACTACATGCATTTTTGTCACACGTTTGTGTATCTTTAAATTGTGTCATTATTATATTTGTTGTGAAAGGGGTAATTCAGTTTTGGTTAATAAACGGGGAAAATCGCTAGATAATTATATTAAATCGAATTAATCTAGATTTAGATCTTTAAACAAAATAAAATGCTTACACCTTTTAAAAATGTTAATATGTGTTGATGATCTCTCTATAATTATTTCAACAAAACAGATTTGGGTTACTAAAGCACAGCCTTACCAAACATGTACTACCCCTTTAAATTGTTATCATGTAAACCCCAAATTGTAAGAATTCAAAGTATCAACCGTACTTTATCAAAGCCAGGTAATGTGTCGTGCATGAACAGCGTGATTGGATGCGACATGCCGCAGGGAGTAGCCCGGGGGATGTACGCCGTGCACGTGATGTTCTTCCCGATGAAGTACCGCTCGAGCTTCTCGAAGATGATCCACCACACGGAGAAGTGGTCGACGTAGAGGTCAAGGTCGTGTGCTCGTACGACGCAGGTTGGTAGCTGATTCGGTGACGATTTGAGCACGGAAAATGCATCGGATTCTACGATCGAATATAACAATAAGAGAGGATACAATAACCTCAATACCATACTCTACACGCAATACGTAACGATCCATCAACTACAAGCCATTTTGAATGCCCATTGATGAAAAGGTATGCCCTGTGTGCGAATTCACTTGCTCCTACGTGATTTTGAACGACTAATTACGAATTCGAATGCTGCTTTGACATGGCGATTGCAAATCGCGCGAATTCGTTTGCTCCTATCATCAATTTGAATGGCAAAATCGCGAAATTGAGCGGGAAAACTTATAGTAGTAGTAGTAATAGTAATAATAATAGTAGTAGTAGTAGTAGTAGTAGTAGTAGTAGTAGTAATAGTAGTAGTAATAGTAGTAGTAGTAGTAGTAGTAGTTAGAAGTAGTAGTAGAAGTAGTAGTATTAGTAGTAGTAGTTGTTGTCGTTGTTGTTGTCTTTGTCGTAGTAGTAGTAGTAGTAGTAGTAGTAGTAGTAGTAGTAGTAGTAGTAGTTGTAGTTAGTAGTAGTAGTTGTTTTCGTTGTCTTTGTCGTCGTAGTAGTAGTAGTAGTAGTAGTAGTAGTAGAAGTTAGTAGTAGTAGTAGTAGTAGTAGTAGTAGTTGTAGTAGTAGTAGTAGTAGTAGTAGTAGTAGTAGTAGTAGTAGTAGTAGTAGTAGTAGCTAGTAGTAGTAGTAGTAGTAGTAGTAGTTGTAGTAGTAGTAGTAGTAGTAGTAGTAGTAGTAGTAGTAGTAGTAGTAGTAGTAGTAGTAGTAGTAGTAGTAGTAGTAGTAGTAGTAGTAGTAGTAGTAGTAGTAGTAGTAGTAGTAGTAGTAGTAGTAGTAGTAGTAGTAGTAGTATAGTAGTAGTAGTAGTAGTAGTAGTAGTAGTAGTAGTAGTAGTAGTAGTAGTAGTAGTAGTAGTATAGTAGTAGTAGTAGTAGTAGTAGTAGTAGTAGTAGTAGTAGTAGTAGTAGTAGTATAGTAGTAGTAGTAGTAGTAGTAGTAGTAGTAGTAGTAGTATAGTAGTAGTAGTAGTAGTAGTAGTAGTAGTAGTAGTAGTAGTAGTTGTAGTAGTAGTATTAGTAGTAGTAGTAGTAGTAGTAGTAGTAGTAGTAGTAGTTAGTAGTAGTAGTAGTAGTAGTAGTAGTAGTAGTAGTAGTAGTAGTAGTAGTATAGTAGTAGTAGTAGTAGTAGTAGTAGTAGTAGTAGTAGTAGTAGTATTAGTAGTAGTAGTAGTAGTAGTAGTAGTAGTAGTAGTAGTAGTAGTAGTAGTAGTAGTAGTAGTAGTAGAAGTTCATTCTTGACATTACTATGAAAGTTCATCTGTATTGGTAGTTAATATGAAATCTAATTTAAACTTTTGATCACAATACAAATATTTACCGCCAAAATGTTCGGCTGTCATTTACAGCCTTCGTCAGCGATGTGACCCGACTTGACCTTTCCTGACGTAACGATTGAGCATCGGGTCGTAGAACATCGACGCCCCAGCTCGTACGCATCGGAGGTGTCACAATACTTCGAGAGAGGGGTGAAGGAAGCAATCTACATCCGGGCCTTTCAACTTTCACTAAACCGAGACGGGTGGCCATACAAGCTGCCGAATGTCTACGACCCGATGATAAATCGTTACGTCACGAAAGGTCAAGTCGGATCACATCGCTGACGAAGGCTGTAGATGACAGCCGAAAATTTCGGAGGTAAATATTTGTATTGTGATCAAAAGTTTAAAATAGATTTCATTCCCTCTTGACATGTTTACCTTTTCTTCGCGAGAACAGCTTGACTTGCACACGTGACGGCTTTGTGAGTATAGCGCAGTGCGGGACGGTGATCTTGACGGGGGATTCGAACTCCGAACCTGCAGGTGTAAGCTTCAGGCCCACTGCCACCACCACATCGCCCTCTTCTAGCGGGAGATTGTCCGGCGGATGCACCACGGGTTCGAGGTGGATGTCGACATCGACGTCGGGTGGGATGGCCAGTTTCAGACCATAATTATTCATCAAAGAAGCCTCATCTTCAATCTGAAAGTCACTTTCAGCAGGGACTAAATTCCAACAAAAAAAAGAGACATTGACATTTTCCTCTTTTGTTCCAATTAGGTGATACTACTGAAATGACTGGAGGTATTTATAAACGAATAAACGTAGCTTGTTCTTAACAGAACCTTCGTGCCGTTTTAATAAATTGGTTTTAATTGTTCTCAAAGTCCCATTCTTTTAAACACTGTGCCAATAGTCAATCGCAATAAAACATCTTATAAATTGATGCAAATTCTCATTCATCCAGTCGAGGTAAATATTTCAAATTTCAAATTTTTAATTTCAAATTTATAATGTATAATTTATAATTTATAATTTATAATTCATAATTTATAAAGACCACCCTCCAATTTGGCGGGTTGCCAGATGAAACCGAGAGTTATCGGTGAAACGTCGCACTTACGTATTACAAGTAAGTTCCGTCCAGATTTGTTTAGTTATGAATTTGAAATATAAAACATCGTATATGTTACAATAATTTGGCATTTTCATAAATATATAAAACGATTTATGAAACAGGGCACTGTTTAGTTTATGTTGGATATGCATGTATGCATTTTGCATCATCAATTTAGGTAACATTTTGTTCAGAGGCATTCCGAATTCTCAAAAAAAGATTTTTAAAAACTCTCCAATTGTCAAAAACGTCATTGCAAAATTAAAAGTTGCCCACATAGCAACTAAACATTTATGGAAGCTGAAAACTAGTCTAGTTGCAAGTGACGAACCACGCAGTAGCATTCTGAACGGTGCCCTCTAAATACCCATGCATCACGATGTGCATTTTGTTTTCTCGTAGTTTGAAAAATAAATTTCATTTACAGGCCATATATGTGGTAAGATGTTTTCTACTAACAGTTACGTCAATAGCCAGCTACTGTCAATCTACTAGGAAAACGAAATGTATAATAATTGTAATAAGGAAGTAAGCAAAACAAAACAAAAACAAGTAATGAGAGATTTACCACTTTTGTCTTTGGGTTCATCTTCTTGCTTGTCTTCTTCCTCACGGTGTGGTTCCAGTACGGGTGAAGACCTGTGAACGTCATCTTCTTGTTTGTCTTCTTCCTCATGGTGTGGTTCCAGTACGGGTGAAGACCTGTGAACGTCATCTTCTTGTTTGTCTTCTTCCTCATGGTGTGGTTCCAGTACGGGTGAAGACCTGTGAACGTCATCTTCTTGTTTGTCTTCTTCCTCATGGTGTGGTTCCAGTACGGGTGAAGACCTGTGAACGTCATCTTCTTGTTTGTCTTCTTCCTCATGGTGTGGTTCCAGTACGGGTGAAGACCTGTGAACGTCATATTCTTGTTTGTCTTCTTCCTTATGGTGTGGTTCCAGTACGGGTGAAGACCTGTGAACGTCATCTTCTTGTTTGTTTTCTTCCTCATGGTGTGGTTCCAGTACGGGTGAAGACCTGTGAACGTCATCTTCGTGTTTGTCTTCGTCCTCACGGTGTGGTTCCAGTACGGGTGAAGACCTGTGAACGTCATCTTCTTGTTTGTCTTCGTCCTCACGGTGTGGTTCCAGTACGGGTGAAGACCTGTGAACGTCATCTTCTTGTTTGTCTTCGTCCTCACGGTGTGGTTCGAGTACGGGTGAAGACCTGTGAACGATTAAATGATTATTGAATAACGAGACTTACAGGGATCTAGGTAATGCGTTGGCATGTACAGGGTTGATAGCATGTGTATTTGTGTAATCTGATATGTCCACTGAATGATGTGTGAGAATTCCATGTCACAAAGAATGTCATATGACCGAGTATGGGCGAAAATGCAAAGTGATATCTGCTATCGCATAGCACTAAGTTCGTATACAAATTAAATTGTCCAGTACGGTATAATACAAAAAATAAAAAATAAAATTAATAGTAAACAGGTAAATAATCTTTCTACTAAAATGGACAATTCGGAAAAAGATACATTTTCCATTATTCAATTGGTTACACGGATACAAGGGGATTACAGGACTACTATGTAAGTTTGTTGTATTTTGAAAATGTGACTATTATATGCAGCATGTGTATAGATTTTGTTTATTTATTCAGAAAAGGGTTTAGGTTTATGAATCAAAGAATCGATTTACTGATTTAAAGGGATAGTTGAGTATTGGTCAAACTTAACTTTAGTAACGAAAACATGCACCATTACGGTAAAAAATAATTGTTATAACTTCACCATTCTCGAAAAGTATACACAATTACAAACGACTAAGTAAAACACCTGTTGTCATTAAAAAGAGCCGTTACAACTCAAGAGGGCGCTCTCTAAAAAATAATTGGTTTTAGCCATTTTTCATACTAAATGGTGCATTTAATGTTTTGTTAAAATAATGATTCAATAGAGATATCATCAACAACTTTTTAAAAACCTATTCAGATTTGTTTCAAAGTAGTCTTTAAACATTTTTTTTAATTTTTCTAAAAAGTCAAAATTTTGGAATAAAATTATGTTTATGGATATTTCAGCCGTTTCTGAACCCATTTTGTTCAAATAAAGTTTATTCTGTCATTAAAATGTTATGTTCTTTCAAATTTGACAGTCAGTTTTTCATTATCTCACAAAAAAAATATTTTGTGAAGTGCCCCCCTATACCAACACTCAACTATCCCTTTAAATTGTGTGCGTTTCAAAGACCTGTCCTACCAGTGACCCATAAACTTGTTAACTTTTTCCAACAGTTATAAGTAAATCTTCAATTATATTCCAATACTGTATCACTATATTCCAATGTCACTATAAGATTCTACTATGTGATGTATTAATAGAAGTAGAATAATGACTTATAGTGTCAAAGTACAAAATAGACGTTAGATTTTATCCCTGAACGTTCGGGCAAAGTACCCGAATTCACATACTACACCGATCCAAGTATCCGAGGAGCATGAATAGGGGGAAGGACGATGGGGATGAGAAGAATTGGGAAGAGGAGAGGGAGAATTGGGGGGATGTGGAGGAGGAGGAGGAGGAGGAGTAGGAGGGGGATGAGGAGGAGGAGCAGGAGCATGAGAAGAAGGAGGATGAGCTGGAGGAGAAGGAGAGGGTGGAGGAGGAGGCGGAGGAGAAGTAGGAGGTGGAGGAGGAGGAGAAGGAAAAGGAGCAGGATGAGCAGGAGGAAGAGAATGAGGGGAGGAGGGGGTTGGATGAGGAGGAAGAGATGGAGGAGGAAGAGGAGGAAGAGGTGTAGGAGGGGAAGGGGGAGGAGAATGAGGAAGATGTGAGGAGGAAAAGGATCGAGGATGGGGAAAGGAGGAGAATCGGGCGGAGGAAAAAGGAGAGGGTGAGGAGGTGGGAGGGATAAGGGGAAGAATAGGAAGAGGAGGAGAAAATGGGGAAGAAGAGGAGGAGGGAGGTTACCTCGATGTCAGGATCTGTCGTAGTACATCACTGCCTGGATGGTCTGCCGTGTACTCGAATGGACTTCGCCCTGCTGCATCTTTTATGTGTAGGTCAGCTCCCCAACTTAGCAGGTAAATAATGAATGCGTCTTCTTTTGACAGTTCACATTGTTTCGACAAATCAAATTGTAACACATCAATTACCTGTTTAAAGAAGTAAACAAGTACAAACAAAAACGGTCAATATTGTGATGAAGTGCGCATGAGGCATGCTTAAATGGATAGTTGAGTTCTGGTAAAGAGAGAACAGTTTTGGTTAAAATTAACTTTAGTAACCAAAACCTGCACCATTACATAACAAACTAATAGTCATAACACCACCATGCTCGAAAGGAATACAAAATTACAAATGACTAAGTAAAAAGCATGTTATCATTCAAAAAGAGCGGGTTAAAATTCAAAAGAGCGCTCTCTAAACACTCATCGGTTTCAACCATCTTAAATAAAATTATTGTGCATGTGCTGTTTTGTTGAAATAGTGATTAGATAGAGAGATACTCAACAACTATTTAAAAACCTCTTTTGTAAATTTTTAAAAAGAGGAAGCATTTAAAAAAAATGTTAACGGCTGGTTCAAAATTATCGAATAATTGTGGGGCCCACATTTATTACAAATGGTAATGTTTTTGGATATTTCAGCCATTTCTGAACCGATTTTGATCAAATAAAGTTTATTCTGTCATTAAAATTGGATGCTATTTCGAATTTGACACTCAGTTTTTCATTATCTCACAAAAAATTGGTTTGTGTAGCGCCCTCTATACCAAAACTCAACTATCCCTTTAATTCGCATAAAAATGTTTAAAGGCTACTGTTACCATCATTATTAACTCCCGTAGATGATTGGTTATTTTGTGTGTGTCTATTAGTTCGTTGCAATGTTTAATTAAGCGTGCTTTACATAGTTAATTCATTTAAAGGGATTAGGTCGTCATGATATAGAGGGAGTTAGGTGAAATACTACCACGCAGGACCATGTCTTACCGAACGGATAAAGGCCGGGCGCGCTCACTGGTCTGTAACAAATACGTTTTAAATATGTGTGACGCCAAAGCAATATAAAGCAAACATGAGGGGCGTTCAAACAATCAAAAATTCAAAGCGAGGTCATTTTTGTTAGTCTTTGTTCTAAAATGACTGTCTACATGTTGCAGTGTACATTAAAATTAAATCAATCAATTTGAAATTGAAGCTAAGCAAGTTGATAAGAGGAATGCGCTGATGCAGGACAATGCGCTTTTTAGGAGTATAATGCAACAAAGGATGTTGTGATGAGGTTTTTGATGAGTTTTCATAAGACTTCTTCAAGGATGTCCTGTAGGTCTTCAGGAAGCATACAAGTTCGCTGCTGTGGATAAGAATAGTGTGGTAAGATGAACTCCTCCAAGGACAGGCAATGAATTGTTTAAACACCCCACGTATGTAAGCAATATACGAGGTTCATAGCCCGACATTGAACAAGTCAAGGCTCAACATCGATTAATATAGACAGATGTTCACTTTTCCACATAATCATAATATACAGCCACGTATGTTTGTCATTTTTCCTAAGGGCCTCCAGGAGTTCCTTGAAGAATCTCTTTACAACCCTTCATAAACCTACGTATCGGCATCGTTTGTCTCTGCATTATCCTCCTGAAAACACAACATTGTGAGTGTGGGAAGACCGTGTGAAGGATGAAACGCTACATACACAGCATTAAATAACCCAACTTCCTAAAGGCCAGCCTATGAACTTATTGAAGGCTGTTAAGACGGCATTTTCCGACAGGGAAGGGATCAGCGTTGCCAAATTACATTTCAACTGGAAGGGATGCGGTCGCCCAATCGTATGTATACTCAAGCCATATGGAGCTGTATTTACGACATCTGTGCAGTTCTTGTGGCTCACGCCTCACTTCTTTCTTCATGTCTTGAATATTTGTTTTAAAAATATGATTTAATTTTCATTTGAAAAAGAAATAAACAAAATAAATCTATACTTATACAAATATTGATCATATTAATGCATCGAAATATAAAGAAAGAAACGTAGGTGGCGACAATAGTCAATATAGACTAATTGCCAAAAAGAACTAAATTACAGCGAATTGCGTCCCTCGTATTTATCATGACACCCTTCTCGACTGTTAAACCCTTAGTAGATACACACTCTAAAACAAAACAAAACAAAGTAGTTAAAGATCAACCCACTTCTCCGAGGTCATTTGTCATCTCGAGCTCTGTCTGTCCTGAAGAGTTGCCATGGTTACCAAGATGCTCGGCAGCGAGATGTAATGGCGTCTGCCCGTTGTCAGCCTGAGCATTAACGTCACAGCCATCGCGAAGGAGCGCGCTGACCACGGATGTATGTCCGTACTTTACAGCAATGTGCAAAGCAGTGAAGCCTCTGTTCTCCTTTGGGATTTTGGAGAGTAAAAATATAATTGCAATGGTGAAAATGGTTCAATTCAACTCTTCGGTCATAGTGTCTTACAGATTTGGGTGACAAATCATATCAAAAACATTTATAACATTATACTAGGTCTTACATATATAATCAATATCTTTGTCTCAGATCACAAGTGAACATAGTTCATCAAAGAAAAGCTCTTCTGTGCTGAAGAAATACTTTGATAAAAAATACCATCATAATATTGAAATAAGATAAAAACCAATCCCCTTAATTAGTCCGAGATTTATTTGACATCGATGCATGGAAATTTAAAGTGATGCCTGTAAAGTGTCTAACTCCACGAAAAATACTTGGAGCTTCCTCGTTTCTCTTCTGCTGTGTTGTTTAGCTTAAATGTCCCTTTAGTATGAAGATAATTATCATTGAAAATCATTATTTCAAAAGCGTTAGCAACGCTTTTGATAAAAAGTACACGTCGCTGAACACGTCCGGCCAGCGCGCGTGGGAAACCTTCCCGACCCGACTGAACTTTGAGCCGAGCGCGCGCAAATTCCATGAATTCTGTACCGTCTGTACACATACACGGGTGCGGATATCGCAAACGGATGATTATTACTGCGAACAAATCTACGGCAGGCCATCAGTATTCGGTGATAAAATATGAACTCAATATTCGTTTTTTTCACTAGGTAAACAGTGGTCGTTTTCTTTCAAACTTTCACAAATCTTTCAATTGTATTTTACAATGATATTGATATAGGAATGAGGTCTCAAATGTCATTTTGTGCAATATCTGACACTTTACAGGCATTCCTTTAATGTTATTGCTGAAAAACACATACAACTTTGACAGATTTTACCTCATGTGGAGAGCCCAGATCTCGAAGAATGCGTGCATTTCTATCCGCACCCGATGAGAGCAGACACTCGGCAGTATCAAGTCGACGCGCATTGCAGGCAAGATGAAGTGGCGTACAGCCTTCGTTGTCTCTGACATTGACTTGCGACCCCGCTTTGGTGAGGAACTTGACAGTCTTTGTATGGCCTTTTTCGGACGACAGGTGCAAGGGTGTGCGGCTTCTCCCACCCGGTGGATCAAGGGACGCCCCCGCGTCGATAAGAAGAGAAAGTATCTCAACGTCATCCGTCCTAGTAGCAAGGTGAACAGGAAGCCAGTGGTCATTAGTCGCTATTTGTGTGTCTGCCTCACATTCACATAGCATTTTCACGAGGTCCGAGTGGCCCGCTTCACAGGCGAGAGCGAGTGGCGTGTACCCTTTCTTGTCTCTCTGATTGATATCCACGTGCAGGGTGCAGAGGTATGATGCCACATCCAAGTGACCTTCACGGCAGGCGATGTGCAGAGCTGTGAGTCCGTCAGCTGTTGTCTCGTTGATATCTCCGAGGTTGCTAACAAGCGTTTGGACAGCAAGGAGATGGCCACCCGATGCTGCCAGGAGAAGGGGTGTCCAACTGTCGGTTGTCTTGACATTCACGCTTCGATATTCAGCTGGGAAGCTTTTGTTCTTTTCAGAAGGCCTTGATTCACTATATCCGTGTGCATCAACATAGATGTGAGTGTGTGGTTCACTGTGTAGGTTAGCGTACGGTTGACTATCAGGAGCAGCTACGCGTTGACTGACTCGATTTCCATATTGCTTCGCCTCGTAGTCAACAAGAAATAATACAACGGGGAAATTGCCTCCTTGGCTTGCGTGATGTATCGGCAACCACCCCTTCTTGTTTGGGAGCAGACAGTCAGCGTCGTTATTCAAGAGGAATTCTACAATGTTCAAATCTCCGCTCCTACACGGGGCAACAATTGGTGTGTTTCCACAAGAGTCTTTTACATTAGCATCAGCGCCTCTCTTGACAAGGTACTTGATAACTTCAAGGTGTCCAGCCGCGCAAGCAACGTGCAACGATGTTTTCCCATCGTCAGCAACACCATTGATGTCACTTCCTCCATTGATGAGCTGGTCTATGTTGCCATGGTTACCAAGATGCTCGGCAGCGAGATGTAATGGCGTCTGCCCGTTGTCAGCCTGAGCATTGACGTCACAGCCATCGCGAAGGAGCGCGCTGACCACGGATGTATGTCCGTACTGTACAGCAATGTGCAAAGCAGTGAAGCCTCTGTTCTCCTTTGGGATTTTGGAGAGTAAAAATATAATTGCAATGGTGAAAATGGTTCAATTCAACTCTTCGGTCATAGTGTCTTACAGATTTGGGTGACAAATCATATAAAAAACATTTATAACATTATAATAGGTCTTACATATATAATCAATATCTTTGTCTCAGATCACAAGTGAACATAGTTCATCAAAGAAAAGCTCTTCTGTGCTGAAGAAATACTTTGATAAAAAATACCATCATAATATTGAAATAAGATAAAAACCAATCCCCATAATTACTCCGAGATTTATTTGACATCGATGCATGGAAATTTAAAGTGATGCATGTAAAGTGTCTAACTCCACGAAAAATACTTGGAGCTTCCTCGTTTCTCTTCTGCCGTGTTGTTTAGCTTAGATTTTTTCAAATGTCCCTTTAGTATGAAGATAATTATCATTGAAAATCATTATTTCAAAAGCGTTAGCAACGCTTTTGATAAAAAGTACAATTGCCTTAGCTGAACACGTCCGGCCAGCGCGCGTGGGAAACCTTCCCGACCCGACTGAACTTTGAGCCGAGCGCGCGCAAATTCCATGAATTCTGTACCGTCTGTAAACATACACGGGTGCGGATATCGCAAACGGATGATTATTACTGCGAACAAATCTACGGCAGGCCATCAGTATTCGGTGATAAAATATGAACTCAATATTCGTTTTTTTCACTAGGTAAACAGTGGTCGTTTTCTTTCAAACTTTCACAAATCTTTCAATTGTATTTTACAATGATATTGATATAGGATTGAGGTCTCAAATGTCATTTTGTGCAATATCTGACACTTTACAGGCATCCCTTTAATGTTATTGCTGAAAAACACATAAAACTTTGACAGATTTTACCTCATGTGGAGAGCCCAGATCGCGAAGAATGCGTGCATTTCTATCCGCGCCTGATGAGAGCAGACACTCGGCAGTTTCAAGTCGACCCGCATTGCAGGCAAGATGAAGTGGCGTACAGCCTTCGTTGTCTCTGACATTGACTTGCGACCCCGCTTTGGTGAGGAACTTGACAGTCTTTGTATGGCCTTTTTCCGACGACAGGTGCAAGGGTGTGCGGCTTCTCCCACCCGGTGGATCAAGGGACGCCCCCGCGTCGATAAGAAGAGAAAGTATCTCAACGTCATCCGTCCTAGTAGCAAGGTGAACAGGAAGCCAGTGGTCATTAGTCGCTATTTGTGTGTCTGCCTCACATTCACATAGCATTTTCACGAGGTCCGAGTGGCCCGCTTCACATGCGAGAGCGAGTGGCGTGTACCCTTGCTTGTCTCTCTGATTGATATCCACGTGCAGGGTGCAGAGGTATGATGCCACATCCAAGTGACCTTCACGGCAGGCGATGTGCAGAGCTGTGAGTCCGTCAGCTGTTGTCTCGTTGATATCTCCGAGGTTGCTAACAAGCGTTTGGACAGCAAGGAGATGGCCACCCGATGCTGCCAGGAGAAGGGGTGTCCAACTGTCGGTTGTCTTGACATTCACGCTTCGATATTCAGCTGGGAAGCTTTTGTTCTTTTCAGAAGGCCTTGATTCACTATATCCGTGTGCATCAACATAGATGTGAGTGTGTGGTTCACTGTGTAGGTTAGCGTACGGTTGACTATCAGGAGCAGCTACGCGTTGACTGACTCGATTTCCATATTGCTTCGCCTCGTAGTCAACAAGAAATAATACAACGGGGAAATTGCCTCCTTGGCTTGCGTGATGTATCGGCAACCACCCCTTCTTGTTTGGGAGCAGACAGTCAGCGTCGTTATTCAAGAGGAATTCTACAATGTTCAAATCTCCGCTCCTACACGGGGCAACAATTGGTGTGTTTCCACAAGAGTCTTTTACATTAGCATCAGCGCCTCTCTTGACAAGGTACTTGATAACTTCAAGGTGTCCAGCCGCGCAAGCAACGTGCAACGATGTTTTCCCATCGTCAGCAACACCATTGATGTCACTTCCTCCATTGATGAGCTGGTCTATGTTGCCATGGTTACCAAGATGCTCGGCAGCGAGATGTAATGGCGTCTGCCCGTTGTCAGCCTGAGCATTGACGTCACAGCCATCGCGAAGGAGCGCGCTGACCACGGATGTATGTCCGTACTGTACAGCAATGTGCAAAGCAGTGAAGCCTCTGTTCTCCTTTGGGATTTTGGAGAGTAAAAATATAATTGCAATGGTGAAAATGGTTCAATTCAACTCTTCGGTCATAGTGTCTTACAGATTTGGGTGACAAATCATATAAAAAACATTTATAACATTATAATAGGTCTTACATATATAATCAATATCTTTGTCTCAGATCACAAGTGAACATAGTTCATCAAAGAAAAGCTCTTCTGTGCTGAAGAAATACTTTGATAAAAAATACCATCATAATATTGAAATAAGATAAAAACCAATCCCCATAATTACTCCGAGATTTATTTGACATCGATGCATGGAAATTTAAAGTGATGCATGTAAAGTGTCTAACTCCACGAAAAATACTTGGAGCTTCCTCGTTTCTCTTCTGCCGTGTTGTTTAGCTTAGATTTTTTCAAATGTCCCTTTAGTATGAAGATAATTATCATTGAAAATCATTATTTCAAAAGCGTTAGCAACGCTTTTGATAAAAAGTACAATTGCCTTAGCTGAACACGTCCGGCCAGCGCGCGTGGGAAACCTTCCCGACCCGACTGAACTTTGAGCCGAGCGCGCGCAAATTCCATGAATTCTGTACCGTCTGTAAACATACACGGGTGCGGATATCGCAAACGGATGATTATTACTGCGAACAAATCTACGGCAGGCCATCAGTATTCAGTGATAAAATATGAACTCAATATTCGTTTTTTTCACTAGGTAAACAGTGGTCGTTTTCTTTCAAACTTTCACAAATCTTTCAATTGTATTTTACAATGATATTGATATAGGATTGAGGTCTCAAATGTCATTTTGTGCAATATCTGACACTTTACAGGCATCCCTTTAATGTTATTGCTGAAAAACACATAAAACTTTGACAGATTTTACCTCATGTGGAGAGCCCAGATCGCGAAGAATGCGTGCATTTCTATCCGCGCCCGATGAGAGCAGACACTCGGCAGTTTCAAGTCGACCCGCATTGCAGGCAAGATGAAGTGGCGTACAGCCTTCGTTGTCTCTGACATTGACTTGCGACCCCGCTTTGGTGAGGAACTTGACAGTCTTTGTATGGCCTTTTTCGGACGACAGGTGCAAGGGTGTGCGGCTTCTCCCACCCGGTGGATCAAGGGACGCCCCCGCGTCGATAAGAAGAGAAAGTATCTCAACGTCATCCGTCCTAGTAGCAAGGTGAACAGGAAGCCAGTGGTCATTAGTCGCTATTTGTGTGTCTGCCTCACATTCACATAGCAATTTCACGAGGTCCGAGTGGCCCGCTTCACATGCGAGAGCGAGTGGTGTGTACCCTTGCTTGTCTCTCTGATTGATATCCACGTGCAGGGTGCAGAGGTATGATGCCACATCCAAGTGACCTTCACGGCAGGCGATGTGCAGAGCTGTGAGTCTGTCAGCTGTTGTCTCGTTGATATCTCCGAGGTTTCTAGCAAGCGTTTTGACTGCAATGAGATGGCCGCCCGATGCTGCCAGGAGAAGGGGTGTCCAACTGTCGGTTGTCTTGACATTCACGCTTCGATATTCAGCTGGGAAGCTTTTGTTCTTTTCAGAAGGCCTTGATTCACTATATCCGTGTGCATCAACATAGATGTGAGTGTGTGGTTCACTGTGTAGGTTAGCGTACGGTTGACTATCAGGAGCAGCTACGCGTTGACTGACTCGATTTCCATATTGCTTCGCCTCGTAGTCAACAAGAAATAGTACAACGGGGAAATTGCCTCCTTGGCTTGCGTGATGTATCGGCAACCACCCCTTCTTGTTTGGGAGCAGACAGTCAGCGTCGTTATTCAAGAGGAATTCTACAATGTTCAAATCTCCGCTCCTACACGGGGCAACAATTGGTGTGTTTCCACAAGAGTCTTTTACATTAGCATCAGCGCCTCTCTTGACAAGGTACTTGATAACTTCAAGGTGTCCAGCCGCGCAAGCAACGTGCAACGATGTTTTCCCATCGTCAGCAACACCATTGATGTCACTTCCTCCATTGATGAGCTGGTCTATGTTGCCATGGTTACCAAGATGCTCGGCAGCGAGATGTAATGGCGTCTGCCCGTTGTCAGCCTGAGCATTGACGTCACAGCCATCGCGAAGGAGCGCGCTGACCACGGATGTATGTCCGTACTTTACAGCAATGTGCAAAGCAGTGAAGCCTCTGTTCTCCTTTGGGATTTTGGAGAGTAAAAATATAATTGCAATGGTGAAAATGGTTCAATTCAACTCTTCGGTCATAGTGTCTTACAGATTTGGGTGACAAATCATATAAAAAACATTTATAACATTATAATAGGTCTTACATATATAATCAATATCTTTGTCTCAGATCACAAGTGAACATAGTTCATCAAAGAAAAGCTCTTCTGTGCTGAAGAAATACTTTGATAACAAATATCATCATAATATTGAAATAAGATAAAAACCAATCCCCTTAATTAGTCCGAGATTTATTTGACATCGATGCATGGAAATTTAAAATGATGCTTGTAAAGTGTCTAACTCCACGAAAAATACTTGGAGCTTCCTCATTTCTCTTCTGCTGTGTTGTTTAGCTTAGATTTTTTTCAAATGTCCCTTTAGTAAGAAGATAATTATCATTGAAAGTCATTATTTCAAAAGCGTTAGCAACGCTTTTGATAAAAAGTACAATTGCCTTAGCTGAACACGTCCGGCCAGCGCGCGTGGGAAACCTTCCCGACCCGACTGAACTTTGAGCCGAGCGCGCGCAACTTCCATGAATTCTGTACCGTCTGTAAACATACACGGGTGCGGATATTGCAAACGGATGATTATAACAGCGAACAAATCTACGGCAGGCCATCAGTATTCGGTGATAAAATATGAACTCAATATTCGTTTTTTTCACTAGGTAAACAGTGTTCGTTTTCTTTCAAACTTTTACAAATCTTTCAGTTGTATTTTATAATGATATTGATATAGGATTGAGGTCTCAAATGTCATTTTGTGCAATATCTGACACTTTACAGTCATCCCTTTAATGTTATTGCTGAAAAACACATAAAACTTTGACAGATTTTACCTCATGTGGAGAGCCCAGATCGCGAAGAATGCGTGCATTTCTATCCGCGCCCGATGAGAGCAGACACTCGGCAGTTTCAAGTCGACCCGCATTGCAGGCAAGATGAAGTGGCGTACAGCCTTCGTTGTCTCTGACATTGAGTTGCGACCCCGCTTTAGTGAGGAACTTGACAGTCTTTGTATGGCCTTTTTCGGACGACAGGTGCAGGGGTGTGCGGCTTCTCCCACCCGGTGGATCAAGGGACGCCCCCGCGTCGATAAGAAGAGAAAGTATCTCAACGTCATCCGTCCTAGTAGCAAGGTGAACAGGAAGCCAGTGGTCATTAGTCGCTATTTGTGTGTCTGCCTCACATTCACATAGCAATTTCACGAGGTCCGAGTGGCCCGCTTCACATGCGAGAGCGAGTGGCGTGTACCCTTGCTTGTCTCTCTGATTGATATCCACGTGCAGGGTGCAGAGGTATGATGCCACATCCAAGTGACCTTCACGGCAGGCGATGTGCAGAGCTGTGAGTCTGTCAGCTGTTGTCTCGTTGATATCTCCGAGGTTTCTAGCAAGCGTTTTGACTGCAATGAGATGGCCGCCCGATGCTGCCAGGAGAAGGGGTGTCCAACTGTCGGTTGTCTTGACATTCACGCTTCGATATTCAGCTGGGAAGCTTTTGTTCTTTTCAGAAGGCCTTGATTCACTATATCCGTGTGCATCAACATAGGTGTGAGTGTGTGATTCACTGTGTAGGTTAGCGTACGGTTGACTATCAGGAGCAGCTACGTGTTGGCTGACTCGATGTCCATATTGCTTCGCCTCGTATTCAACAAGAAATAGTACAACGGGGAAATGGCCTCTTTGGCTTGCGTGATGTATCGGCAACCACCCCTCCTTGTTCGGGAGCAGACTGTCAGCGCGGTTTGTCAAGAGGAATTCTACAATGTTAAAATATCCGCTCCTACACGGGGCAACAATTGGTGTGTTTCCCCAAGAATCTTTTACATTAGCATCAGCGCCTTTCTTGACAAGATACTTGACAACTTCAAGGTTTCCAGTCGCGCACGCGTCGTGCAACGGTGTTGACCCATCGTCGGCAACACCATTGATGTCACTTCCTCCATTGATGAGCTGGTCTATGACAGCGATATAGCCGCCTTCTACAGCTCTTCGGAATGCCGTCTTGCCGTTAACATCTGTCTTGTTGCACGATGCTCCGTTAGAGAGAAGAGTCTCCACGACCCCCAAATGACCGCTTCCTGATGCCAGATGGAGTGAAGTACAGTGGTGATCATCGACATCGTTAATACCGACGCCACAATCTAACAAATATTGTACAATGTTGGTGTGTCCACATGTCGACGCAACATGCAGGGGTGATGTTTTGCCTTCCGTTGAGTACGGAGCTTTCATTCCCACATCAAATCCTAAGGCAACCAGCTTCTTAACAACCGCAAGGGCACCTTCTTGACAAGCCTCTAACAGCAGGGGTGAACAGGCAATGTAGGTGCTACCGTCAAAAATCGTTAATTTCTCCGGTTGGGGGGAGTAACCTTCAAATGCCAGGTCCATTGGTATGTTACCCTCCATATCTACAATGTCTGTCTTCGCATTATGTTCTATTAGGCATTCAACAGTCCGAATGTGTCCATTGAGCCAAGCGTAGTGAAGCGCCGTTGATCCGCGGCAATTTCTTTCGTTGAGATTAGCGCCTTCCTTGAGAAGATGTGAAACGATGTCCGTATGACCAAAACACGCGCTCAGGTGCAGAGGTGACAGGACATCACGAGTAGAATCAGAATCTCTTTCTCCTGCACCCGCACCAAACGAAATCAGCAGTTTAACAACTTCAATGTGTCCTCCCTCGCAGGCATGGTGCAATGGCTCTAAATTGTCGCCATCTGGAGTAGAGACATCAGATGAGTTGTCTAACAGAAGTTTTACGAGATTCCTGTTTCCAGTTTTAGCTGCAATAATGAGCGGGGTTGAATGGTCTTCATCCTTTGCATTGACATCGGTACCCGAGTTTACTAAAAGCTGAGCAAGATCAAAGTTGCCTTCCATGCATGCTAGGTGAAGATGGGATGGAATTTGCGATACATCTCCTGCACTAGCTTCCAACAGGTATGTTACTATGACAGGGTGACCTTCATCAACTGCAATATCAAACGAAGTCAGTCCATTCTTATTCTTGGTAGTGGAATCAACCTTGTTAGCCAACAGCAGACGTACAACGTCAGAATGGCCGTTGCAAGTGGCGACGTGGAATACCGAGTTTCCTTCTACATCTGTAATACCCGTATTCGCAGCACGGTCGAGGAGGCACTTTACGATCTCTTTGTTACCTGATGATGCCGCGAGAAGAATGGGTGTTGATCCATTTGAATCTTCAGCGTCTTTGGTGTTCGCGTCTGAATCGTGGACGAGCAGTGACTGAACGATCTCAAAATGTCCACTGGCAAATGCGAGGTGGATGGGTAATGACCCAGTAAAGCTCCTTGCTGCGATGTTGGCTCCGTGTCGAAGCAGACTGTTGGCGATTGCAGTATGACCGTGCTGTGATGCAATGTGAAGTGCTGTCTTTCTATCGTGATTTACGATGTTCACATCAGCGCCTTGGATTATAAGATACTTGACAATATCGTCATGGCCATATCGCGCGGCGAAGTGAAGCGGAGTCCAGCCGTTTTTATTCCTATGGCTCACATCGATTCCACCCGTAATGAGAAGCTTAGCAACCGCAAGATGTCCACCCTTCAAAGCCAACGCAAAAGGAGACCAGATCATACTGGTATTCCCTTCAGTCTTTGCCCCACTTGATGTTAGGAATCGTACAACATCGATGTGTCCGGCTCTGCAGGCAAAGTGAATCGGCTGCCATTTATCATTGTTTTCTTCATTTACGCCAGCCGCATTCGCAACGAGAAACTCCACAACCTGTGACTGTCCGTTTTGACATGCTACCATGAGAGGTGTGTTACTGGTTCGGTCTCGTGCGTTGACATCGGCGCCATTCTTCACGAGGAATTCTACTGTGTCTTGTTGTTTGGACCTGCTAGCAATATGCAGAACCGTGTATCCGTCATCATCCGGTTCGTTAATATCTGCTCCCGATTGTAAAAACAATGCCATCGTCTCGAAATACCCACTTTGGGCTGCTACGAGAAGAGGACTTAAGCCCTCATTATTTTGCACCTCCGCACTCGCACCTTCCTGCAGGAGAATGGATACCATGTGTTTTTGTCCGAGCATAGAAGCGACATGCAGCGGTGTATTGCCGGCTAGATCCTGTGCCCCCGTGTCTGCACCCAGCTCAAGAAGACAGGTTGCGACATCAAGATGTCCGTTCAAAGCTGCCAGGTGAAGAGCCGTACGCCCCTCATTGTCTGTTTTGTTGACGTCGTGTCGTATTTTATTTGCCAGGAAACGGACGATCACCGGATGACCAGCTGACGAGGCGATGTGAAGAGGAGTTTTTCCAGCATTGTCCGCACTATCCACATCCAAGCCTGTACTAACCAGAAATCTAACTGCGTGCAATTGACCACGCTTACACGCCCTATGCAGAGGGAAGATTCCAGCCATTGTTCTTCCGTTATCAACAAGCTTATTTCGAAACCGAGGCAACAACTTCACAGCCTAGTGGGATTACCCTTACAAGAGGCAGAACACCATCATGATGTCTTTCTAGGTCAGATCTTATTCAAGTAGGATAACTCTTTGAATATCGGATGGACTCATTAATTGTCCTATGTAACCTAAGTTAAGATCTTCCTGAGTGATATAAATTCCATAGAGGCAAGGCATACACTGGTCATCAGATTTAATGTAATATTTCACAGGGACAGATGTAATAAGAATGTTTGTTTCCCGATTGTTTTGCACCGTTTATGTCTGAGTAATGATCCAAATAGTGACTTTGTCATCCTTCATCCAACTATTGTCAAAAACAGACAACTCAAATCGATGTCGTTCATGTCTGTTTTTTATACCAACATTTATTAACAGTAGAAATATGAAGAAGTTATTGTCCATGTTGCGTGCATAATGTAGATCAGATTACGGCATGGGAGAAGCATGACGAGTAGAACACCTAGATGAATTTGAGAGGAGAAAACATAAGTATGATTATTGAACGTCACTTCTGTCATGTCCGTTAACAAAATTCGAAACCGAGACCAAATACTTTCAACATTTTCGAGACCGAGACCGGAGATCTTCAAAACAAATTTGGGTCCGAGAGTCGGTCGAGACCAGGTTTTAGTCGGTCGAGACCGGGTTTTAGACGGTCGAGACCGCTTAAAAGTACTCTCGAGACCGGCTAAAATTTGAAAAGGGTGGGGGGGGGGGGGGGGTTGAATCCCCCCCCCCCCCACTCACCCCTCCCGCGCGTATCGCTATACAATGTATAATACTGACTTCGTTTTGTTCCATGGAGTACCACCCATTTTCCAGTATTTTCCATATTCACCTCCGCCAATCCAACACTTGTTTACAAATAAATGAAGCAACAAGGGCGTACAAAATAACATATTGTTCTTGTTTCGTGGTTTCCAATTAGTAAACAAGTTATGGGAATCATCTGATGTAATTTTCCTAAAGTGGCTATTTAGTAAATGTCACTATTGTCTTTCTTACCTTGACTGGAACAAAAATAAGTACTAGCAAAAGCAATATAAAAACTAATTAAAACATATAAACACAAAACACGCGTATATGCCCCAAGCATTTGTGCATATACATGTATCTCAAAAAGTAATTTACTGATTTTGATCATTCAAATGGTAATGGATATGGATTTTTCTTACGCAAAAAATGAATGTCATGTGTTTACAAATTGATGGCAATGTTAGTGTAAAATCATGTGTTTTGTTAAAAAATGCGTGAACAAATATTTCACTTTTGTATTTTGTGTCAGCTTCTACACTAACAAGAGAAGCACGCATGTTTATGAACGGTCACCATTTATTGTCACTGTAAGTTCTACTTTAAATAAGCACCATAGGCGTACCCAGAGGCGGGTTTAGGGGGTTCAACCCCCCCCCCCCCCCCTTTCAAATTTTAGCCGGTCCCGAGACTACTTTTAAGCGGTCTCGACCGTCTGAAACCTTGTCTCGACTAGCTAAAACCTGGTCTCGACTGACTAAAACCTGGTCTCGACCGACTAAAACGTGGTCTCTACTGACAACCCCCCCCCCCCCCCCCCCCACCCCAATGAGAGGGGTTCTCAACTTTGAAGATACTTGGTCTCGGGCTCGAAAATTTTGAAAGTACTTGGGTACGCCACTGATAAGCACCACAATTAAAACAGGAAATGACTCCCGCCACTCTTATTTCCAACAATTTCATATTGAAAGGCGTACTGTTTCAGAAAAATGTTTGCCTTCGGAAAAATGGTTGCACTAAAGAAGAATGCTGCAGCATTGATTTACAAAAACAGATTTGTGAATTAGGCCAATATGGTTGCCATAGAATTACGTTTTCATTATCAAAATACGTATTTTCTGATACAGCGTGCAAAAGAAAAGTTGCACTTTAAGTTTTATATGGCATACTGGGTACATGTTGTATACGAGAAAGCATAGATCTGCATTGAAGATGACACGATACACAAATGTGTAATGTGATAAGTACTACTGCTGCATTAGAACAATTTTTTTTTCCAAAAGCATGCATTTTCTGAAACAATAGGCCTTTCAAAATGAGATATTTGGGGATTATAGTGGACGAAGTCATGTCCTGTTTTAATTGTGGTGCTTATTAAAAGTAAAACTTAGAGTGACACAGGGGCGGATCTAGCTGTTTGCTAAAGGGGGGAGGGGGGGGGGGTTCGACCCAATGACCATGCGGAGCATCGTCCACGAGCCGTGTAGCGGCGATTTTTTGTTGTTGCTATTTTGAACCCCCGTAAGTGATGTCTTTTTGCTAAGGGGGGGTTGACCCAATGACGATGCGGAGCATCGTCCACGAGCCGCGAAGCGGCGATTTTTGTTGTTGCTATTTTGAACTCCCGTAAGTGATGTTTTCCACATCACATTTTCACTTGGCAGCCCAAGGAGGGGGGGGGGGGGGTTAAACCCCCTAAAACCCCCCGCAGATCCGCCACTGTGACATGCAATTAATGGTGCTTATAAGTTCAGAAGCTGACACAAATCACAAAAGTGCAAGATTTTTGTTCACACCCTTTGTCATAAAATGAATGATTTCACACCAACAATGCCATCAGTTGGCAGACAAATAACATTGTTTTTGTGTGAAAAAATTCCATATCCACACGCACACAATCATGCATATGCACATAGACGCTCACACAGACACATATCTACACATACAAACAAACACACTCACATACTTCCACAAAACACACCCGCCTTATGCAGAACACACATGCAACGTACCTTTCTTTAATTAGAGAATTCGCTATCATAATTCGTCTACCGTACTCACACAGAGAGACAAAACAACTAATAAAGAACCTGATTTCAAGATTATCTTTGGTCCATATGCAGGATGTGATTTTCTCGTTCAAAATGTGCAACCTTGATCCCCCTTTCTCCTCACGTGCATATCAAAGCGATTACAGGACAAACGTTATTCCCAATGTCCCACAGTTAATGCACATACACTGAATTGGACCATGTACACACTGAGCAGCAAGCATACACCGCCCACAGCGCATCACGCACGAAAGGCAACACAACATAAATAATAATACATGCAAATCGTTGAGTTATATATTACAATTCATTTGGCGTAGCGTGCCTGGTCGGGTTGATTTGGGGTGGGGGCGCGCACAATTATTGGGTTGAACACTGTTTGTATGTCTTTGTTCTTTTATAACTGATATGTCTCTTTAGGTTTCCTATTGTTTTATCTTCAAATTATTGGGGGCACGTGCACCCCCCCCCCCCCCGCCCCCCCCCCCCCTCTCCCATCATCATTACGCCACTGAATGCTGGGCCCCCGCACAAAAAAAGAACGGCGTTCTTTCCATACTCAATGGACACAATATAAAGGTCTGGATGGTTCCAATGGTTTCACAAATCTGCCTTCTTTTGCCTTTTTCCCCGACCCAGTCATCGGGCCATATTCACATTATTTTCCCAAGTTAGCTTAGAATAAGGATTCATTATTCGTTTCATTGAAATGGCAGTACATGTATTAGGAATGGACAAAATACCCCTTTTAAGAATATCTCATAAATATCAGACGCGTCAAGCAATAACAAGTTTAATATAAAATACATTCGTAAAATTAAATCTCTTTCTGACAAATCCCGATATAAAAGCATAAAAGTCTGCAATGTCGACTTTTCATTTGTATAGATATACCGCATTTATAAAGCGATTATCTGGGTGTTTGTTTTTTTGTTAAGGGGTAAAATACTAACAAAACCAGTTAAATAGGTAGACAAGGCAATTTCAGGCATTAATGGTGAACAAATTATTCTCATGAATGCAATTAATGCTAATCAACCCCCCCCCCCCCCCAAAAAAAAAAAAAAAAAAAAAAAAAAAAAAAAAGAGAAAAGTAAGCAAATATAGTTAAGTTTATAATTTAAAAAACGCTGCATGAACAACTGCACTCATGCGTGATCTGGTATTCAGCAGACACACCTTAGCATTGCGACTCGACCTGCACAACCCGCCTTCACCATCACAAGCACCACCACCTCAACCACCAGCACCACCACCACACCATCATCGTCAACATCATCATTACCACCATCACCATAATCATCATCATAACCACCAACTCCACCATCACACGATCATCCTCATCATCACCATCACTATCCCCATCACCACCCACCAGCACCACCACCATACGATTATCATCATCATCATCATAACTATCACCATGACTATTCCCACCACCACCTCAACCACCAGCACCGCATCACCATCATCATAATCATCATCATCCTATCCCTGTAGATTTGTGGCTTTCCAATGATCTCATTCAAATAATAAATGCCTCATCATCACAGCCTGCCCCTTCACAATTATGTGATATACTGCATGATACATGACTCATAAATCTAAATAAAAAATCCTGAGGATTCAAATATTTACATTTTAAGTTTACTGTACAAAATGTATTTACATAGCATACAACAGTGTACCATAAGATTAGAATTTAACATATATACTGTACATAATTCTTATAACATAGTAACCCATTCCCTTTGAGTTTCTGAAACCCCCATAGACTTTGTACACAACCCATCAGGTTTCGTAGTCAAGGGGTTAAGAGAATAGGGTTTCGAATCACAGCATAGTTCCCTTGCATAGTCACCTTGAAATGCCAGGTCCATGGGTCTGTAACCATCAGTATCCACCACGTCTGTATTTGCGCCGTGTTCCACAAGGCATTGGACTGTCTCAAGATGTCTGCGAAGCATAATGAAGTGCCGTTGATCCGAGGCAGGTTGCTTCGTTAACGTTAGCGCCTTCCTGGAGGAGATGTGAAACGATGTCCGTATGACCAAAACCCGCACTCAGGTGCAGAGGTGACAGGACATCAGGAGCATAATCAGAATCACTTTCTCCTGCACCCGCACCAAACGAAATCAGCAGTTTAACAACTTCAAGGTGTCCTCCTTCGCAGGCATGATGCAATGGCTCTAAATTGTCGCCATCTGGAGTAGAAACATCAGATGAGTTGTCTAACAGAAGTTTTACGATATTCCTGTTTCCAGTTTTAGCTGCAATAGTGAGCGGGGTTGAGTGGTGTTCATCCTTCGCATTGACATCGGTACCCGAGTTTACTAAAAGCTGAGCAAGATTAAAGTTGCCTTCCAGGCATGCTAGGTGAAGATGGGATGGAACTTGCGATACATCTCCTGCACTAGCTTCCAACAGGTATGTCACTATGACAGGGTGACCTTCATCAACTGCAATATCAAACGATGTCAGTCCCTTCTTATTCTTCGTAGTGGGATCAACATTGTAATCCAACAACAGACGAACAACGTCAGAATGCCCGTTGTATGTGGCGACATGGAATACCGAGTTTCCATCTGCATCTGTGATACCAGTATTCGCAGCACGGTCGAGGAGGCACTTTACAATCTCTGTGTGACCGAATGAAGCCGCGAGAAGAATGGGTGTTGATCCATTTGAATCTTCAGCGTCTTTGGTGTTCGCGTCTGAATCGTGGACGAGCAGTGACTGAACGATCTCAATATGTCCACTGGCACATGCGAGGTGGATGGGTAATGACCCAGTAAAGCTCCTTGCTGCGATGTTGGCTCCGTGTCGAAGCAGACTATTGACGATTGCAGTATGACCGTGCTGTGATGCAATGTGAAGTGCTGTCTCAGAGGCGTCGTCTACCAAATCAACGTCGATTCCCCGTTGAAGATAAAGACAGACGATCTCTTCATGCCCGTGCAGTGCTGCAATGTGCAGCGGGTTCAGGCCATCAACTCCTCGACTTCCTATATATGCTGTGCCGTCTACCAGACAGGATGCAATGCCAACATTGCCAGACTCTGACGCAATGTGCAAAACAGTAAATCCACGGTTATCCGCTGCATTGACGTTGGCCCCTTCAGCCAGTAAGCACTTGACGACGTCGAGCTGGTTATGCTTTGTGGCCGAGTGAAGCGATGTGGCTCCGTTATTGTCAGCGGTATTGATGTCTGCGCCATCGGCTAGAAGAAATTGGACAATGTCCACGTGACCACATCTTGATGCAATGTGAATCGAAGAAAGCCATTCTCTGGAGGCTGACTCCAGATGGTGCAGTCTACGCACTATGTCCAGGTGACCGGATTCTAATGCGTAAGTTATAGGACGCCTTTCTGTGTGGTCTCGAGCCAAACCAGCTGCTCCATATTTCAAAAGGAAATCAACCACATGTATATCTCCAATTTGGCAGGCTAACATCAGAGGTGTTTTCCCATTCTTGTCTGCCGAGTTGACATTGAGTCCTAGAATGTTGACAAGATATACGATGACTTCTCGGTGGCCATTTCTGCACGCAGAATGAAGAAGTAACGTATCTTCGGTGATTTCACTGCCAGCATCAACCAATAACCGGGAGTTATCCAGGTGCCCAGACTGGACCGCCAACTGAAGAGGGGTGTCTCCGTCATCATTGGTCAGGTTGACGTTCGCACCAGCAATCAGAAGGGTCTTCGCTACGTCCGAATGGCCGTGCTTCGCTGCATGATGAAGGAGGGTCCAACCATGAGCATTTTTCAAATCTACGTCTCTTCCACTGGCTAGGAGGCGCTGAACAACTGCTGAATGGCCACCTACTACAGCCAAGCTCATGATATTTGAATCATCTTCAGCAATCCTGGACACATCACATCCTCTTGATGAAAAAAAGTCCAGGATATCGGCGTAACCATTTTCACATACAAAGTGAATCGCTTGCCAACCTTCCTCATTCCGGAGATGAAGGTCTGCACCGCCCTCAACGAGAAAAGTTACGAGATCACGGCGTCCAGATCTGCACGCTAGCATCAGTGGTGTGCGTCCCGCTTCATCCTGGGCATTTACATCCAAGCCGAGGTCTAGGAAGTATTTGACGATATCAACTTTCCCACTTTCTGCGCCATGACGAGGGGTTGTTTTTTCATCACCGGGCAGGAGTTTGTCCTTATCCGAGTTATCCATGCATGCAAGGTGAAGAAGCAATGTCTTTTCAGTGATCTCGATCCCTGCATCTAGAAGAAGACGCACAGTTTCAGAAAAATCTCCAAGGACTGCGAGCTCCAGCGGCGTCCTTTCATCGTGATTAACGGTGTTCACATCAGCGCCTTGGATTAAAAGATACTTTCCAATCTCGTCATGGCCATATCGCGCGGCGAAGTGAAGCGGAGTCCAGCCGTTCTCATTCCTACGGCTCACGTCGATTCCACCCGTAATAAGAATCTTAGCAACCGCTAGATGTCCACCCTTCAAAGCCAGCGCAAAAGGAGACCAGACCATACTGGTACTCCCTTCAGTCTGTGCCCCAATTGATACTAGGAATTGCACAACATCCATGTGTCCGGCCCTGCTGGCAAAGTGAATCGGCTGCCATTTATCATTGTTTTCTTCATTTACGCCAGCCGCATTCGCAGCAAGAAACTCCACAACCTGTGACTGTCCGGTTTGACATGCAACCATGAGTGGTGTGTTTCCTGCTCGGTCTCGTGCGTTGACATCGGCTCCATTCTTCACGAGGAATTTTACTATGTTTTGTTGTTTGAATCTGCTAGCAACGTGAAGAACTGTAAATCCGTCATCATCAGGTTCGTTGATATCTACTCCAGATTGCAAAAACAATTCCGTCGTCTCGAAATGCCCACTTTGGCCTGCTACGAGAAGAGGACTTAAGCCCTCATTGTTTTGCACCCCCGCACTCGCACCTTTCTGTAATAGAAAGGACACCATGTGCTTTTGTCCGAGGATAGAAGCGACATGCAGCGGTGTATTGCCGGCTAGATCCCGTGCCCCCGTGTCTGCACCCAGCTCAAGAAGACAGGTTGCGACATCAAGATGTCCGTTCAAAGCTGCCAGGTGAAGAGCCGTACGCCCCTCATTGTCTGTTTTGTTGACGTTGTGTCGTATTTTATTTGCCAGGAAATGAACGATCACTGGATGACCGGCTGACGAGGCGATGTGAAGAGGAGTTCTTCCAGCATTGTCCGCAATATTCACATCCACGCCTGTACTAACCAGGAATCTAACTACTTGGAAGTGACCACGCTTACAAGCCTTATGCAGAGGGAAGATTTCAGCCATTGTTATTCTGTTATCAACTAGCTTCTTTTGAGACGGACAAAACAAGTTCACAGCCTAGTGGGGCTACCTTACAAAATACAGAACACCATGTCTTTCTATATACGTCAGATCTGATTCAGGCAGGATGACTCGATGAACAGTCGGTGGACTCATGAATCGTTCTATGTACTAAGTCAAGATCTTCCTGAATGATATAAATCCCATAGCGGCAATGCATACACTGGTCACCAGATTTAATGTAATATTTCACAGGAACAGATGTAATAAGAATGTTTGTTTTCCAACTGTTTCGCACCCTTTATGCCTGAGTAAAGATCCAAAAAGCGACTTTGTCATCCTTCATGTATCCAACCATTGTCAAGCACAGAGAACTCAGATCGATGTCTGTTTGTATACCAAGAAGTTATTTTCCATGTCGCGTGCTTAATGTAGATCAGATTACGGCATGGGAGAAGCATCACGAGTAGAACACCTGTGTGTAGTTCAGAGGGGACAACATTAATATGATTAGTGTACGTCTGACATGTATGGTGCTAATATCATATACCGGCCTGTCAGGAGAACCCGGCCGTGAGGTGAACTCGGCCGCCTATATCCAACATCCGAAGAGAACCGGTTGCTAGGGACGACGAAATAATGACCTTTACCTTCCGATAGAACTTATGTTACAACGGCAATGCATAACTCCGTACGATTCACACTAAAGCGGAACGTTCGAATGGAGGTGACCGAGATCCCCAGCGTCGCCGAGTTAAACATGACAAAGGTATACTAGACAGATTTGTGTTTGTGTCGATTTCCAAACTCTAGTGATAAACAAGGTAAACAGTGCGACGAAAAGAGGAACATCACCAGGCCTCATTTTTTTAAAACCAAGTCGTTTGTTTCTATCTTGTAGGGCGCCATTTGTATGTTTCAAACATTTAAAGGTAACTAGAAACTGCACTTTTGACACAATGACGTGTTGCAATGTAAATGGACCAATGGTTCTATTGAAGTGTTTGTTAATGTAAGCACCATCTTGCGCGTATCTGTATACAGTGTATAATATTGACTTCGTTTTGTTCCATGGAGTACCAACTATTTTCCAGTGGTTTTCATATTCACCGACGCCAATTAATCCATAACTTGTTTACAAATATAAAAATTAAAAAAACAATAAGGGCGTACAAAAGAACCTATTGTTCTTGTTTCATGGTTCCAATTAGTATACAAGTTATGGGAATTATCTGGTGTTATTTTCCAAAATTGGTTTCTAAGAAAATGTCACTTGAAGATAAATTGTCTTTCTTACTTTGACTTGAACAAAAATAAGTACTAGCAAATGCAATATATAAACTTATTAATACACATAAGCACAAAAACAAGCGCACATATAATTTATATACAGTATACACTACTCACAAAAAGTAAGTCCCCCTTAGCATTTGTTCATATATCTCAAAAAGTATTATACTGATTTTGATCATTCAAAGGGTAATGGATATGGAATTTTCTTACACAAAAATGAATAATATGTGTTTGCCAATTGATGGCATTGTTTGTGTGAAATCATGCGTTTTATGACAAAAGGTGTGAACAAAAATCTTGCACTTTTGTCATTTGTGTCAGCTTCTACACGAATAACAAGACAATCACGCATGTTTCTGAACTTTCAAGCACCATTTATTGCATGTCACTCTAAGTTTTACTTTTAATAAGCATCACAATTAAAACAGGACATTACTTCGGCCACTCTTATCCCAAACAATTTCATATTGAAAGGCCTATTGTTTCAGAAAAATGCATGCCTTTGGAAAATGGTTCCACTAAACGACAATGCTGCAGTAGTACTGATTTACATAACAGATTTGTGGGGGTATATATATAGGAATCAGCGTGTGGGCGGTCGGTCGGGCGGTCGGTCGGTCGGTCCGTTGCAAAAAGTTTATGGAACGAACTACTTTCACAGTTTTTGAGCAATTTTGATGAAATTTGGTACACTTTATGGTCTTGGGGTAAGGGTGTGCAAGACACATTTTCGTGAATGTTAGATAAGGCGTTGCCATGGTAACCACAATTTTGCACCAACAATATAAGAATCTTGTGGAGCGAACTACTTTTACAGTTTTTGAGCAATGTTGATCAAACTTGGTACACTTTATGTTCTTGAGGTAAGGATGTGCAAGACACATTTGTCGTGAATGTTAGATAAGGCGTTGCCATGGTAACCACAATTTTGCACCAAAAATATGAGAATCTTGTGGAGCGAACTACTTTCACAGTTTTTGAGCAATTCTGATGAAATTTGGTACACTAAATGGTCTTGGGGTAAAGGTGTGCAATACACATTTTTCTTGAATGTTAGATAAGGCGTTGCCATGGTAACTACAATTTTGCAGCAAAAATATGAAAATCTTGTGGAGCGAACTACTTTTACAGTTTTTGAGCAATTTTGATGAAACTTGGTACACTTTATGTTCTTGATGTAAGGGTGTGCAATACACATTTGTCGTGAATGTTAGATAAGGCGTTGCCATGGTAACCACAATTTTGCACCAAAAATATGAAATCTTGTGGAGCGAACTACTTTTACAGTTTTTGAGCACTTTTGATGAAACTTAGTACAATTTATGTTCGTGGTGTAAGGGTGTGCAAGACACATTTTCGTGAATGTTAGATAAGGCGTTGCCATGGTAACCACAATTTGCACCAAAAATATGAAAATCATGTGGAGCGAACTACTTCTACAGTTTTTGAGCAATTTTGATGAAACTTAGTACAATTTATGTTCTTGGTGTAAGGGTGTGCAAGAGACATTTTCGTGAATGTTAGATAGGCGTTGCCATGGTAACCACAATTTTGCACCAAAAATATGAAAATCTTGTGGAGCGAACTACTTTTACAGTTTTTGAGCAATTTTTATGAATCTTGACACACTGAATGTTCTTGAGGTAAGGGTGGGTGTGCAAGACAGATTTTTTGTGAATATTAGATAAGGCGTTGCCATGGTAACCACAATTTGCACATGATTTTCATAATTTTGGTGTAAATTGTGGTTACCATGGCAACGTCATATCTAATATTTACGAACAATCTGTCTTGCACACCCTTACCTTAAGAACATTCAGTGTGCCAAGTTTCATAAAAATTGCTCAAAAACTGTGGAAGTAGTTCGCTCAACAAAATTTTCATATTTTTGGTGCAAATTGCGGTTACCATGGCAACGCCTCATCTAATATTCTCGAAAATGTGTCTTGCACACCCTTACTTCAAGAACATTCAGTGTGTAAAGTTTCATACAAATTGCTCAAAAACTGTGGAAGTAGTTCTCTCCACAAGATTTTCATATGGTTGGTGCAAATTTGTGGTTACCATGGCAACGCCTTATCTAACATTCACGAAAAATGTGTCTTGCACACCCTTACATCAATAACATAAAGTGTGCCAAGTTTCATCAAAATTGCTCAAAAACTGTAGAAGTAGTTCGCTCCACATGATTTTCATATTTTGGGTGCAAATTGTGGTTACCATGGCAACGCCTTATCTCACATTCACGAAAAATGTGTCTTGCACCCCCTTACCCCAAGACCATTCCGTGTACCAAATTTCATCAAAATTGCTCAAAAACTGTGAAAGTAGTTCGCTCCACAAGATTTTCATATTTTTGGTGCAAAATTGTGGTTACCATGGCAACGCCTTATCTAACCGCCCTGAAAGAAAGAAAAAAATAACTTCGGGACAAGTATGACTTATTATTCCCAAGCTAAGCTAAAATTGATATCCAAAGATACCTAAATTATAATGGTGCATAGCAGTCTTGGATATATTGCGTTTTACAAAAAAATGATCATAAATCATGAATTTGGTAAAAAAATTATTTTCTCTGATTTGAATTGTATACGTCATAATGGGGTGTCCATATAGGTAGATACTTTTTATCCACGTTTCGAAAATTCTATTCTTTTGTATCTAGTTACAGCAGAAAAAAGCTATTTATCTCAGATCGGTTCAAATGTATAATTATTGCGTTTTGCGATGAAACTATAATGATTTCATAATGTTTCCAAACTACCAATTTTGTTCAATAAATGGTTGAATGAATTTGCATTAATTAATTTAGCCTTTTGTTTTGAGCTTTGAAAGGCAGGACCTTTGATGATAGGCCCCTCTTCATAAAATCTACATTTCTTCATCTCTTGCCAAATTTTTAACATTTCAACATAAAATGGCGGTATATTCTTCAAATCCATTTTTACCAATATCATAATTACATATAAAAACAAACCGTCCTCCCATTTTTGACAACAAAAATTAAATGATGCCTTCCAATCAGATAACTATTCCCCATTAAGTAAACGCCTCAACCACATTACACGTTGACTGTTTACAGATATCTCAAAGTAATTCATCCTCAATTTTCCAAATTTATAATTGGTACAATATTTTCCTTTTTATCCTATCTTTCCCTCCCCACACAAATTCAAAAGATAAACTTTCAACCTCCTTACAAATATCACGTGGAAGGAGGAGATATAATTTAGTTTTGAAAGAACATGTGTTTTAAACAACTGAATTCTCCCCCAAATAGTGAGATCTCGCTGTTTCCACCAGCCAACTAAACATTTTATTCTACTCAATATTTCTTTGTAATTCAAATTTTCTTTATTTTTATATTTCTTGAAAAATGAACTCCCAACATTTGTATTTCCTCCACAAAATGTCCAAACAGAAGTGGACCAGGATTCTCCCTCTCATAACCTAACCAAGTATAATTCGTTTTTTCTTCATTTACCTTTAAACCACTAACCTTTTCAAAAAAATTCAAAATCCTTTTTAACTTTCCTATAGAATTAGCATCTTTCACAAAAAATAGTCATATCATCAGCATACATAATTCTGTCCCCTAATTTAATCCCATTTATTTCTCCATCCCTCCTTATGACTCTAGCCAAAGTCTCAATTACTAAAACAAATACATATGGAGAAAGAGGATCACGCACACACACACACACACACACACACACACACACACACACACACACACAGTCACACATCAACGCGCGCACACACACACACACACACACGCACACACACACACACACACACACGCACATACAAACACACATCCACGCACACACACAAACACGCGCATACAAATTAAGCACCCGCTCCCACACACACACACACACACACACACACATACTACCACAAACCCACAAACACACCCGCATTATGCCGCATACACTTTCACCGTAGCTTTCTTAGAGCTACTTCACCATTATTGTCTGCTCACATAGAGACACCTGCATAGAGAGACAAAACATCAATTAATAAAGAACCTGATTTCAAGATTACCTTTGGTCCATGCAGGATATGGTTTTCTCGTTTAAAATTTGTACATTGCTCCTCACGTGTATGTCAAAGCGATTGTAGGACACACGTTACTCCCAATGTCCCACAATGCATATCTACCATGATGATAGACAATATGGTTTTTCTTTTTTATCCGCATTTCACTTCCAAGAGGTAATTCCAGCACCATTCATCTTTGATACTACAATTAATTGCCAATGCAGGGAAGCCGATAAATGGCTGCACTTTTTGTGCAAATGAATCGTTGCATGATCTACTACAGCCTAGATGATCGCAGTCAATGATATCCAAATCGTTTTTAAAGTATCACGCATAGCTTCTGATGAACGTGTCAAAAAAGAATCAACACCCATTTTTCGAATACAAGAATGATAACAACTTCCTCATTGCACAGAATCAGCCTATGCATTTATAATCGCAGTCAATAATAATATAATAAAACTGGCAATTTGTTTTTTTCATTTCTGTAAGCACCCTAGGCTATATGTCAAAGGTTGAGTTAAGAAAGAGACAAGGACAAGAGTATTTTGGAACATTTCTATAGCCGTCACGCTTGTGTCACACAGCGTTAGTCATAATCGTGGAGTTATTACTATAAATGTGGGCTGTGGCGTAGCATGGTCGGTTTGATTTGGGGTGGGGCCGACACTCAAAATTATTATTATTATTATTAAAATTATTATTATGTATGTCTTTGTTCTCTTTCAAACATGTCTCTTTAGGTTTCCTGTTTGTTCTTCAAATTATTGGGGGCACGTGCCCCCCCCCCCCCCCCCCCCCCCCCCGTCATTACGCCACTGAATGCTGGGCAAAAAAAAACAACGAAAAACGGCGTTCTTTCCATACTGACAATGGACAAAATATATATTATAAAGGATGGTTCCAATGGTTGACAGCTTAATCACTAGTTTCACAAGTTTGCCTTCCTTTGCCTGTTTTCCCGAACCATCCCATATTCGATGCATTTTCCTTAGATTGAAATGAGAATTCATTATTCGTTTCTTTAAATTGGCTCAGTGGCGGATCAACGGGGGGGGGGGGGGGGTTAGGGGGTTTAACCCCCCCCCCCCCCCAACCCCCCCCCCCCCCCCCTTGGGCTGCCAAGTGAAAATATGATGTGGAAAACATCACTTACGGGGGTTCAAAATAGCAACAAAATTGGGTCAACCCCCCCCCCCCCCCCCCCCTTAGCAAAAAGCTAGATCCGCCCCTGGGCTGTACATGTATTACGAATGGACTATATACGTTTTTAAAGAATATCTCATAAATATCAGACGCGTCAAGCAAAAAAAAGTTGAATATAAAATAAATTTGTACAATTAAATCTCTTTCTGACAATCCCGATATAAAAGCATAAAAGTCTGCAATGTCAGTGCAACTTTTCATTTGTATAGATATGTCACATAAAACGATATCGCCTAAGGTTTTACAGAAAACTTCTCTTTGTTTTTTTTTGGTTTTTGTTAAGGGGTAAAATACTAAGAAAACCAGTTAAATAGGTAGACAAGGCAATTTCAGGCATTAATTGTGAATGCATTTTAATTAACAAATTACTCTCATGAATGCAATAATTGCAGCTAATCAACCCGATAAAAAAGAAAAGTAAGCAAATATAGTTAAGTTTATAATAACAAACGCTGCATAAACAACTGCACTCATGCGTGATCTGGTATTTAGCAGACACGCCTTAGCATTGCGACTCGACCTGCACCACTCGCCATCACCACCACCTCAACCACCAGCACCACCACCACCACACCATCGTCATCATTACCACCATCATCATCATAATCACCAACTCCACCATCACCACACTATCATCGTTACCCCCATCATCATCATCAGCAGCAGCAGCATAACCATCACCATTACTATCCCCACCACCACCACCATCATCATTACCACCATCACCATAATCATCATCATAACCACCAACTCCACCACCACCACCACCACACCATTATCATCATCATCATCAATAACATCAACAAAACCATAACCATCACTATTCCCACCAACTCCACCACCACCACACCATTATCATCATCAGCAGCAGCAGCAGCAGCATAACCATCACCATCACTATCCCCACCAACTCCACTACCACCACCACCACCACACTATCATCATAATCATCATCATCCTCATCCTATCTCTATACATTTGTGGCTTTTAAATGATCTCATTCAAATACTTCATGCCTCGTCATCACAACCTACCCCTTCACAATTAGTAATGCAATATACAAATGTGACATACTGTATATACATGACTCATAAATAAAAATCAAAAATCCCGAGCATTCAAATATTTACATTTCCAGTTTACTGTACAAATTGTATTTACATAGTATGCAACAGTGTACCATCAGATTAGAATTTTACATACACATACATAAGTCTTATAACATATTAAGAGAATCATAAAGCCCTCTAGCATAGATAGTTCCATGAGTCAATTTTGGCTGAGAGGGCTAAATTAGCAACACACAATTGTCTTAGTTCCCAACTATGGATATTTGGGTAAGCATTTATTACACACTTAACTCTAGTTGACAACTATACCATTGTTGCAAGCATAGCCCTATTGAATAGACTTAGAATGTACTGAGGCTAGTGCGATTTAGAAGGTTTACGCTCCAAAATCCAGACTTGTGATTGTGTCCCTATTTTCTATTCTTCTTGGCTTATATCATGAATTGATAGCATACACCAAACTTCTGGAATTTGCCAAATGTTTTGGCTTTGTGCAATATTTGTGTATATTTGAAGATCATCCCACAAATATGTCTAGAAAATGAACACTGTGCCACACATATCAGCCATTAAGCCTCCAACAAAGACTGTGATTGGATCAACAGCTTAGGCACCTTACTGTAACATATCCATTTATCTGTGTGAATTTGTAATAGGGGTGGGGTAGGGTATGGGGCATGTGCCCCCCCCCCCCCCCCCATTAACTTGAAGAAAAAAACAACAATAGGAAACATAAGGGGACATTTTTTGCACGGCTCCTAATTAGCACTAGCTTACTGGATTAGGGGTGTTTCATAAAGATTCCAAGTTGATATTAACTCCAAGTTGGATCTAACAGTAATGGAAAGCCATTTGTAGCCTTGGAATAAAACAAGTATTTTAGAATTTTAACAAACATTTTTTTGAATAAGTTATTATCGTTGAATTTATTTGAACCAGGTACGTGATATAAGAAGATGAATTCAATGGACTGAAGGTGCTCATTATAATGAGGTTTCACTGTGCTTGTCTGACATGGCAACTATCAAAATACACCAATCATTATAATGGCGGATCATGAATGTATCACTTCGCAAAGATTGCATAACTGTGGATGTAACGTTAGATGGCGGATCATGTAGGCCTATGTATCATTTCGCAAAGATTGTGTGACTGACGATGTGTATCGCAATAGATGAACTCGCTGTGAAAACAAGCAACTTTTAAGTTTGCTATGTGTGGACATAACTTCGCGTTTTACATTGCGATCCATTACATCGTGATCCGATTCGTGTTCAGTTTGTTGGGCGCTTTGGGGAGTGCTTAGCAAACATTTCACCGCGCTCGATGTTGCTAAACAGAATGTAAGATCTAAAAATATAATATATTCGCTCATTACCTGATTTCGGACTTTTTTTATTTCAGTAGAATAATTTTAAGACTCGGGAACCTCAGCCGCATGATCCTACGTAGACCCTTCATTTCATGTCATAAACGCATGTAAAGCTGATACTATTGATATTACATGTATTTGATAATGCTATATACAATGCCTTGCACAAAAGTAATAAGTATTGTCCAGATAATGAAATTGAAATAGCTTTTGTTATAATTGTATATACTTGTACATGAATTAGGCCAACAGTTAAAGGCCTGGTCACACAGGACACGACTAGCCCCACGAATGCAGTACGCATTGGTACGAATCTATGGCAAGCCGTTTTAACATTTATTCCTATTTCTTGACATCAATAATTAAATTCTTGATATCAATAATTACCAATGCTTAACAACAAAAAAGTATTACTTGATATCAGAAATGAATTCTTGATATCAAGAATTGATTTCTTGATATCAAGAAATGCATTCTTTATATCAATATTAAATTCAATTTTTGAAATAGGAATAAATGTTAAATCGGCTTGCCATAGATTCGTACCAATGCGTACTGCATTCATGGGTCTAGTCGTGTCCTGTGTGACCAGGCCTTTAGCACTTGATACATTCAGTACTGGCAGACATTCCAGCTAACTTATTTACAGACACAGCAAAGGTGGCATGGTTCAAAGTGACCATCTTGTTGCCTAAAGAGGGCGCTTGTTAAATAAGCGCGACATAATTCATCGATCTATTTTGTGTATATCAATGACAGAATATTCTGCGGGAATCGGGAAGGGCTACTCACATATCCCAGGATGCCTGCATTTCCGGAAGCTCGACATCAAACTATGCATACATGTCATTGTGAGAGGGGGTTCATATTTATATTTGTTTTAAGGCAGATTTATTTCTGCATTTATTATTAACAAAGTGAAAATGAACTATACAAAGAATTTATTTTCATACATTAAAATAAGAACAAATTACATGCGAATAGTTATATATACGAAGAATTGCCGCGTTGAAGAAAGAGATGCAAGTGATTGTAAGTCAGATCATGTGTTCTAAATGCGCAAAATAACCCATTTGATCAAAACACGCAAATGTTCGGACCTACAAACATGACAAACGATTGCATCTCGTTCTGCAACGTTACGGGACCCAACATATAAATGTGACAAGAATTGATCAAAATTATTATGTAATATTAAGTAAATGCAGTAGACCAACCATCTTAAGTAGGCGAAGCTACATGGTGGCAAAACGCCGTTGTATAGCAAATTATTCTTTGAAATATCCGTTGTTTTACATTATTCGACTTGTCTATCTTGGAATAACAAAAGACGATCGTATTTAGGTGCCTTGCAAAGTTAAACAAATTCCAAACATCCAAATAAAATCTGGACCCCCCTATCCAAACTTTATTGGGGGGGAGGGGGGGGGTGTAAATCCATCTGCGACTGAAAACTCAAATCATATAATGACTTTTTAAAAGTCGTCATGATTTGAAACGAGTAAAGTGCAATTTTGTTGACACTAAATCTTTGTTTCTTCTATTTTGTCTTTATTAATGTTTTTATTTATTTATTTATTATGTTTTTATTTATTTATTTATTCATTTTTTTTGTATTATTATTTTTATGTTTTTATTTATTTATTTATTTATTAAATAATATTTGTATTTATTTATATATATATATATATATATAACATTGCTTACTAAGCTACGCCTACTATTATTCTTCCTTCTCAATCATTTATGATTACTCCTTGCAATTATATATATATATATATATATATATTTTTTAATTTTTTTAATTTTTTTTTTTTTTTGGGGGAGGGGGGGGGTTCAATTTTGTATTTTTTATCCAAAATTGCCCTGGACCCACCAACCCACTTCCAACTCTTATTTGGATGTTTGGAATTGTTACTCTTTGCAAATTTATCACGCCATATTGTTTTAGACCACTACAAGAACCGTGACCCGTCTTCAAACAGTCTCATTTACTTTGGGGATATTTACGATTTAATTCATACATTCATCCGATTTGTTTTTATTATACGCCGTTTTGACGGCTAACCATACATGATTGCAAAAAACATGGTTGCACATAAATTGTGAGTGACGTACGACTAACCAATTATTACTTTTTGTGTGAATGGACCTCAGGCAATTTCATATACAAGCCTTTACTTATATTTGGTCTGCAAGCAGTAGGTTATATGTGCAGTTACATAAAGTAATTCTTAATGATTTAAATATGTATTGTTGCCCTATGATTTCAATAAACTGAAATGTTATTGTTCGAATAAACTGGAAAACCTATCAACTTTTTGTATCAGCATTACATTGTCAAGATCGTTGCTTGTTAAGCTTGTTCTTCCTTCAACCCGAATAATTGAGTTCACAATATAAACCAAACACAAAAAGTAACTTCACCCCTTAGCAACCAAGAATCGTTTCAAGATTTCGTCTTTCCAATATATCCATATGGTTGTTAGGAAAACAATGTGTAAAAATAAGAGGTAAACATTAATCCATGGTTGAGTGAGCACACATTACAGAAAAAAAAGTAATATTTCAAAATTCGCAAAAGTATTATCATTACAAATTATTGAGAGTTGGAAAATTTAAAAATGCACTGTTTTACAATTGTAATTAATGCATGTTACCACATGTGCCATCAACAAATAAAAATGAATGGAATATCAAACAGCATTGTTTCATAAACCATGATCATCGCATTCCGCCACATGTGCGGATTCACAACAATGTACAGGCACGCGCAATACCTTGTGACTTTTGAATTGGGCCATTTTGTCTTTAATTTGTGCTCATTCATCCATAAAGTAATGAATGAATATAAGTTCGCACATATGGAACATAACAACTGTGCCAATATTGTGGTACGATGACATCTTGAGACAATAATCGGTTATGAAATTATGGGCAATTGCTTAGGGGTGAAGTACTTTTTGTGTTCGGTTTATATCAACATAACTTACTTGTCACCTAAGATATTGTAAGTTATGCAAAATACTATCGTTAAATATATATTGCAAATAATAACAACAAAAACAATCAATACATCAGAAAATGCCTTAAAGTGAGGCCTGTAAAGAGTGTAAAAAATTACTTGGAGCTTTCTCATTTCTCTTATACCGTATTGTTTAGCTTATGTTAAGATAAGAATAAAATAGCTTATATATTTTTTTCAAATGCCCCTTTAGTATTACGATATCTATCATTGATAATCATTCAGCTCATATCAAGAGCGTTAATAAATGGTCAAAAACCTCATAAACGCCATACAGTAATTCTTTGTAAAAGCTGACGCAAATTTTCGCTTTTAACCAGAAAAGCAGTGTTCTTTTCCAATGAAACTTTCACACGCCATTCGGACATATCTTACAATGATTTCGATGTAGGATTGAAGTCTCAAATGTCATTTATTTGGGTAATATCTGCAACTGTACAGGTGCACCTTTAATCTTCATCGGCTGCTAATGTGTATGACTTTGTTTCCTTTTGTAAAGGCATGTGTAACACTGAACAGGTGCACCTTTAATCTTCATCGGCTGCTAATGTGTATGACTTTGCTTCCTTTTGTAAAGGCATGTGCACGTTGTGAATATAAGTTGTATACATACACACACATCGATCATTAATAAAATACATAATGGCTATAATCAATAATAAGTAATTAACATAAAACATTACATAGCATGAACAACAACAACATAGCAAATTAAATTCATGTGACTTTGATTATCTATATCATTATAAAACGTGCATACACCTCTTCAAAGAAAACCATATCAGTCAGTGGCGTAGCTACAGGGGGCACGGGGAGGGGGGGGGGCCTGTGCCCCCCCCCCCCCCACTAATTTGGAAAAAACAATAGAAAACATAAGGGGACATTTTTTGAAAAAACAAAGAAATACATAAGGTGTGCCCCCAATAATTGTGCGTGCCCCCCCCCCCAATCAGTCCGACCACGCTATGCCACTGATATCAGTCATAGCTCAAACATAGACTCTATCTACAACTTTCTTCCCAAAGCGCTTAGAGGCTGGCCTGCAGTACGTAGGCGCTATACAAATGTGTTATATTATTAATATACAAATATAGTATATTATTGCTATGCAAATATGTTATATTATACATAGTAAAAAACAGTTAAAAAATGCAATACTGTATGTGTAAATGAAGGGAACAGCAACAGCAACTTGGAATGTCAAGTTTACTTTCCAATTTCCAGCAACAACAATGGGATATACAAAACTACTCATATTTTGAAATCTATTTGATATGGATCTTAAAAACATTACATTCCAATATTTACAATAACCAAACAAAATCATGGTATTAACTGTGATGTCACTTCGAAATGTACAGAGAATGATAATCGCCAATCATTTAACAATACAGTTAAAAGCTAAATAAATGCAC
>JBAMJV010011359.1:0-45097 GCA_037951105.1 Echinarachnius parma | reverse complement strand
AGTCCATGGTCTAAACCCCGGTTTACATCTATGGATTGCCAATTGTAAACTGATGGAGAGAGAATGTGTACCATCACCATTGTTAACAAGTAAGGAATTTACATTCTCTCTCCATCAGTTTACAACGGCATTCCATAGATGTAAACCAAGGTTAAGACCATGGACTGTACAAACCTCCTTTGTGAATACGGGCCATTGAATCTTGCTATAACACGCATTCTCCATAGCCCCAAGTATTTTCGGGACCAGTCCTGAATGGGTTAAAACATTTTGAAAACATATTTTTGGAAATACATCTAGATATTGACATGGTTGCTAGAGAAATGAGTTACCAAAACTAATCACTTTAATTACATATCAAACAATCATTTTGGGTGTAGGTTCCCTACAGTTGTGGATTACCTGTTTGGGGTCTGAATAAGCAGGTTGTTTAGTCTCTCCAGGTAGGCCTGGACTGGCACCAGGACTACTTCATCCAGGGATATATCAGCTTTGAATAATTCATTTAAATACAGACTAATGTTGACCTGAAAGAAAAGATAAAAAATGCTTGAATTAGAGGGTTCATTTATTGATGCTTGTTTGAATAAGAACCAAAGCGACATACACAGAGAATATAAACCACTCATGCAACTACTACAAAAGTCTCATGTTTTGCATCAGTGCATTTCATTAATTTGAAGTACTAAAATGGCTCAGCATTGCCATTTTTGTACCACAGCTACAGTGGCATAGCGTGGTCAGATTGGAGAGGCACACAAATTATTGGGGGGCATTCCATATATATGCTTTTTAATTTTTTTTTATAAATGTACCCCTGTAGCTACGCATATTATAGGGAGAAGCCCACCTGGTTCCAGTGAGCAATGGGTTAATATTTATCCTAACTTCAAATAATATATAATGACTGAAGTATCATTTGAAAGGTGTATTATATGTTCTATATATTTCCTTTAAGTTTGTCAAAATAGGCATTAATTTGTCATGCAATGAAACACTTAAAAAATGATGACATCTTACCTGGGGTATAATTTCAGCTAGTTCTCTCAACGTCATCTTGTTATACGTCTTGACCGGATCGAGTAGGTCTTCCTTGGGTACATATATCTGTTGAAAGTCAGCGGAAAGATAGAAGATTTTCTACAACAATGACAAAAGCCGACTACATAATTATGTATGATGGCATGTTCATGAATTGAAAAGTTTTGCTCCGAGTCGCTAAAAAAAAAAACCCAAAGGAAAGAAATAATATGTCTGATGAAAAATAAATGCTGAAAAAAATTGCAATATACATGTATATACATCTGTCGTATGTCAATATGAAGAGAGAGAAATATATCGGTTGTACGTCAATGTTCTCAAACCATAAAATGGGTGCATACAGATGCAAAAACAACACATGAAAAATTGCATAATATTATCTGTTGAAAGTTTTAAAAATGTTTGTTTAATTCCATGCCACCCCCATACCTATGCCACTTCCGATATAATGCTTCTTGCTACTTAATGTACTTACACGACTAATGTTTGCTTCAAACTCTACAATCTCTCTCATGCGTTGCAAGGCAGGCTCGTAGTTGGGATGCTTGGTGAAATTATTGGCGTTAACTGATTCACGATCGGCAAGACTGAGCAACACGACCACCTTGGCACCAAGAGAGGCATACGCTTCTTCATGAGTCTAGAAAATCACAAACATGACAATTTTTAGTATTAAAGTTCACCTGTATTGGTACTTCATAAGCAGTAACATTTTAAACTTTGCATCACAATCAGGGCTGTCAACCCTCCCGCATTTGGAGGGAGTCTCACGCCACCATGCTAATTTTCCCGCCGTCCTTTCAATCTCACGGTTTATGAAAAAAGCTCCCGCCAAAAAAAAAAAAAAAAAAAAAAAAAATGGACACCCCCCCCCCCCCAATGGTCTCGGCCTCGAAAAATGTGAAAGTACTTGGTCTCGGCTTCGAAAATTTCTACGGAAACCCCCCCCCCCCCACTGAGCAACTTTTTGGAGGGAAGGTGAGAGGAAAACAAATCTCCCTCCAAGCAGTTCGCCCAAGTTGACAGCCCTGAATATTTACCTCCGACATTATTTTTTTTAAGATGACAGCCAAAAATTTCAGAGGTAAATACAAGTTGTAAATGCGATCAAAAGTTTAAAATGTTACTTCTAATGACAAATTTTATTTACATTTTGACTTACAAAGCCAAGATTGATATCAATCATATCAATATTGTTATCAAATCTATCTAAGCAGCAGTTTGGATGAAGCGCCTTGCTGAAGTGCAAAAGACACCGGGAAAAATGATACTCGAACCTGCAAACCTTGCATTGATTTACATATATAGCACCTAATATGATTGATCAGCAAAAGCGATTATCTCTGGCACTTGTTTACTTTGCTGCCATGAGGAAAAGCATTAGTCAGATGGGAAAGTTACATACATGTACAGGTATATATATCAGTTTAACTTTCTTTGTATACAAGATAGTCTGTTGTAACTTCCTTTAAACAGGTGGCAATTTTCCCTCAACAATGTTACCAAACACATTTAAATGTTATATGTCACGGTCCTGAAATTTATAATTGAAGTGAATTTAATTGAATTTATTTCCATTAATAGCATTTTATGTGCAACATCTTTATTAAGAATTATATCTGTTTGAATGTTCATTGTATTCTATATTGTTTGGGAGAATAATAAAGATGAATACTAATAACCTTAAAAAAGTAGTAAGTACTTACTGTATCATTGTCATTGTATAATTCAGTTGCAGCAAATCCAACCCCACTCTGGAAGAACTGTGAAACAAAACAAACAGGAAAAGGTTCCTGACTTGTATATACATGTACAGTACATGTAAATCACAATTTAACAAACTATTTTCGCATAATTGTACATGTATATGAGCCCTGTGACAATGCCCCACTCGGGCAAGTTTTTTTCACATTCTAGTATTCCAAAACCTGAATCTTGTGGCCACCAAAAAGAAAACATTAACAACTCGGTTTAGATATAGTTGCTTGTCATTTGGGCCAGTGGAATTAAAGGGGACCACCAGGCGTAGGGGCCAAACATTTGCGAGTGCGCCAATGCTATTCACGCGTACGTTTGGAGACAATAGAATCCCGGACGATTCGTTCGCTCTGGACAAAGTAGTCTCGTAAATGTAGACCCGTGAACGCGTGCTTTAGAATGATGCGTTTTCCAATTATATTTTTTTTCTTCCTGGAAACATATTTTTGTGAACTTGTTGATGGAATGGACTACTAAAGATGTTACCTTTCATTTATAAGAATATTATGTCTGGGTGGTGGTACCCTTTAAGCATCAATGAAATATGGTGGCCTGAAGTTAATGTTCAGCTGCCTCGGGCAATTGATTGTAAAGTTGCAATTGATTGCAAGTCAGATTATGTGACTAAATGAGCAAATATGATTGGTTCGTATACATGCATATTTCCCGATTTCAAAATAATTGCAACTTTACAAACGATTGCAACTCTTTCTACAACGGGGCCTAAAAGTTGCATGGTCTTTTATTCTAGGAGTCAATGGGGTAATTTACCTGAATGATGCTACTGCTGGAATTTCTTTCGTCGGGCGACAGGACCATGTCGAAGAGTGCGGCGGCCCCATTCTCGTGGGCTGCGATCACAGCCATCGTGAGATTGAACTCTCTTTCATCCCAGTTCCTGAGTCCAGGGGTGTCTGCTGGGACCATGCTCCAACCGCCCAGTCCACTCAGAAGCTGAAATGTATATGATTCAATTGATAATTTAGAGGAATCTAGTAAGTTTGTTGACTGGAATTTATTTCGTCTGGCGACAGGAGCATATCGAAGAGCGCGGCAGCCACGTTCGCCACGTCATACACTAATACATGTAGGATGGGTAAAACTGAGAGGATGAGGGTTAAACTTACCCGTTTGAGTGGTTGTGAGCCAGCCTGTTCTATCCCTGCTTCATCCATGCAGGCCATGTAGTAAGCCTTAGCCTTCCGCAGAGCAGTACTGGTTCTTCCCCCATACTCACACCCTCCCTCCTCTATCACCTTCTGACAGACACTAATACATGTAGGATGGGTGAGACTGATATGGTTAAACTTACCCGTTTGAGCGGCTGTGAGCCGGCCTGTTCTATCCCTGCTTCATCCATGCAGGCCCTGTAGTAAGCCTTTGCCTTCTGCAGAGCGGTACTCGTTCTCCCCTGATACTCGCAGCCCTCCTCCACTAGAACCTTCAAAAAGGTAACAAAAAAAATTGCAATACAGTGGAATATCGTTATAAAGAGCTCTGATTTTAATAACAAAACCGTGTTATAACAAGTTAATCTTGCTGGTCCCAGCTCTTTGTTTATTATTTTGTTTTCTGACCCAGATATAAAGAGAAAACCTGATACAACAAGGTAATTTTCATGTAGCAAGGACCTCATTATAAAGAGGTTCCACTATAATGGGTTGGGGATTTGTTTGGGTAGTCTGGGTCACCAGAGATGGGTTGAGATGTGAAGGGGCATCTCTTTATGTAAGCACTGATGACGACGACGACGATGACGACGATGATGATGATGATGATGATGATGATCAACAAATAAAATGAGAATGCATGTGACTGGATACAGCAAATCCCTGCACTAGTCGGTAAATCATGTTTTGAAGAAATGTATGTTAAGGAATCATGTTTGTAATATTGAAACAATCATATCTTTGTCAAATATTGTCCAATGGTTTGAAGAAGGCATCAAATGAAAGCTTGTGATGAGGACTTCTCATGGCTTGATAAGCTAAATTTTTATTTTTGCTGACCGGGTTTTGCTTTATCCGGTCGCACATTGTGCAGTATATTTTACCACAGGATGGGGCGGGGGGGGGGGGGGGGGGGGGTGGGGGGTGAGGTGGCACAGCTATGAAGGGGGGGGGGGGGAGTTTACCCAAGAGACACCCTCATGCCTCTCTGGATATACACGGCAGTGATTTATAAGGTATTTCCACTTTCACCTTCATACAAGTATCCAGCATCTATAGGGTCATGCAAAATAAATAGCATCATATTTCCCACACTACAAATTGTAAAAGACATCACATAAAAAATCTATTAAAAAGCAACCTTGAATTTCACATTCAATGTCCTGAGCAGCTATTAGAAAACAAAACTGTGGTGATTTACATTTATAAAGGTCTTTTCACTTTTACCTTCATACAAGTATCCACACAAGGTCACGGACAATAAATAGCATCATATTTCCCATACTATAAATTGTAAAAGACATCATACCCCGTGTTCACACACAAAAATTTCATCCCTTAATCATGACTAAAGAATCAGCAGCTGACTATAGAATCAGCTGCTGATTAGTATGACATTTGTGTGTCTGAACGCTGACTAACGAAACGACGTATAGCGAATCATGACTAACGAAACACGGGTTTGATCGTCGTTTCGTACGAGAGCTGACTATAGAATCACGCTCTTTTCGTGTGTGAACAACGGTCGCTCGCTTAATCATGATTAGCTATACGACTCGTAACTAACTGGGCGTGGCTTAACGTGAACGTTCGCGCGCACAGGGAGACAGCAGACAGAAAAAAGACAACACACTGCGCAGTAGCAAACTGCGCACTTAATATACGATGTTCTGTGCACCTGGAAGCCAGCTGTTGTGGAATCTTGGCTTTGTGTGTGTGAACGTAAGAGGTAGTTTGGTTTAATCATGACTAACGATACGTCGTATCGTTAGTCATGATTCTTTAGTCATGATTAAGGGATGAAAATGTTTGTGTGTGAACATGCTGATATACGGAAATCTATTAAAGCGACCTGGCATTTCAGCTTCAATGTTCTAGCTATTAAAAGAAACAAAAATTGTGATGTGATTTACAACACAAGGTCGTTCCACTTTTCCCTCCCATATTTGCAAGGGGTATTTTATCCTCACTTTTATGATACGATAAATACTTTTAAGACAGGGAATAATAAACAGTGAAACGTGCTACCTGGGAATCTAGATCTTGACTTTGGACACCCACCTAATAACAAAACATGTAAAGGCAGTTTCAACCTCGATCCATTCAAGAATATAACATAAAACCTGCTCTAGCGACCACCTGCATATAAAAACCACCTGTCTATAAAGACCACTATATTCTTGACTCCCCTGAAAGCAGTTTACATGCAATTGAACCTGTCTATAGTGACAACCTTCTTCTAAAGACAGCCTTTTCTGTCTCCTTGGGTGGTCTTTGTACACAGATTTGACTGTACCTTGTTTTAGACAATGTATCAATAGTCTGGGCCAATAATCTAGATAATTGAATTATCTAGATCATTCGTAGCATGCCTGTCACCTTTCTGTCACAAAATTAGGTGAATTATCTAGATAACTATTATCTAGATAACTATTATCTAGATAACTATTATCTAGATAATTGTGTGTGTGACACCGGCTGTTGGCAAAACTACAGGGAGAGCCCCCCCCCCCCCCCAAAAAAAATAATAATAATTATAATTACATGAGAAAAACAATAAAATGCATAAGAGGACGAAATACATAGTGGGCCCCCAATCAGTCTGACCACACTACTCCACTGTAATGCATTCACCATAGTCCCCAGCGCAAGTATCATTGGTAACCATGCAGACCTGAAAAGGTTGACTTCGAACAAAAGAGAAATTTGGAGTGATTTGCACTTACTTTCTTCAGGCGACGCTTGATCTGGCTGTAGACCTCGCCGAAAGACCCCCATTTGGAGTGGCCCGCGGGAATCCTGACGTTCTTCTCCCAATTGCCGCAGGAAAACTGGTAGAAGTCCTCGCACGGGTCTACGCTGCGGTCCATTGAATTAGCCACCGACTGACATACCGGACAAGCCTGGCATTTCAAAATAATCATAATAAACAATAATAGTTACGATTTATAAAGCACACCATCTCTAAGTGCTCTACACTCTTATTTCCCTTAGCCTAAGGCTACACTGCCAACCTGCTAGCATTGTGTGCACCATCTCCACCCCCTAGGGAGCATTCCTTCCCAGCAGCTCATAGCATTGAGAAGATCATTCACATAAAAAAGTCTTTCACCTCCTACCGGGTCCCCATATACACCTGGGCATAGAGCAGCAATTGTGGATTCATTATCTTGCTGAAGGAGGAAGGCAGTTGGCATATACACAGGGTTCAAACTTGGGATCTCATGATTGGAAATGGCTGGGAAACTGTACACGTAAAATATATTCACAATGAAGGGTGGCAGATTTGGCCAGGCAACAACGTACAGGGGAAATTTTAAAGCTCCAAGTGCTTATGGTTGAATTCTATACTACTATTAAAAAGAGGAGCTGTGTCTGTCTGTTTGTTTGTTCGTCTGTCCGGCTATGCAAATCGCCATGCCTTGAGGTATGACCCTCATCTTTTAGGTGATGATTGCTACTACCTTTAGTGAGGTAATGGTGAAAGGGTATCAAATTACATCAAACGGAAGTTGATTTTTTGGCCGTTTTTTGGCCGTTCTTTTGGTATTTTGGTTGTGGTTTTTGAAGGATCTAGAAATATTTTTTGTCGGGAGGGGGTGCTAGACCATGTACGTGCATGATTTGTATACCACGTGCCACAGGCACGAGTCCCTCTAGTTTATTAAATGGATTAAATGGATCAAATGGATCACTTTAACAGAGTCTTACAAACCTGAGTGTACTCCCGAGAGAAATGGAGGAGGAGGCATGTTCCGAGCGTGAAGAGAAAGATAAACGAAGTCAGGGTCATGATGGCCATGCATCGGTACTCTCGCTTCTCTGCGGCTATCGCATATCTGAGAGACGGCCCTGTATCAAAGACAATTATAGATTGAACAAATAAAACAAAAAATTACATTTAGAATATAAATTTACAATATGAGATAACTTTTATCTTCAGAACAAAATCTTATAAATGGAAGATGATAAAGGAGGTCAGAGTCATGATGGTCATGCATCGGTACTCTCGCTTCTCTGCGGCTATCGCATATCTGAGAGACGGCCCTGTATCAGAGACAATCATGGATTGAAGAAGAAAAATTGATACCCTCGTACTTTCGGTTCAAATCTTGAAATGGAAGGACGTACTAGAAACAAGGTTAGAGTCATGACAGTCATAAATTAATACTCCCTCTTTCCAGAGGCTATCGCATATCTGAGTTATGACCTTGTATCAAAGACGATCGTTGGTTGAAAAAATTAAAGCAGTTACACTTACGAGATAAATTCACAACATAACATAACTTTATCTTCGGAACATATCTTATCGAAAGGACTGGAAAATGGTTAGAGTCATGATAGGTCTTTTACCTGAATAATTATCCTTCCCATTTTTTCACCCGACAAGAAAGCTGCGGGGGCTGCAGACCCCAGCCTCCTTGCTTCTTATGCCTATGGACTGATTGCTTTATTAGCACCAGGCCAATACCGCTAGCATTGCATGAGTGAATGCATTCGTAATAGCAGTAAACGTTTATGATCATTACATTGTGTAAAGTGCTTCCCACGTGCTGGTAATGGTTATGTTATGAAATATCCCTTTTCGACTTTCAATTTTTAATAGCATCTTTGTTTACACTGGGTTCTATCAGAGTGTTTATGTATAAAAAAAGGCACACTTTCAAAGGCCTCAAAATAAACCTGGCACAGGGGGGATTTGTTGATGGCAAAATGCTGCAGTCAATCCAACACATGTAGTGCACATTTTCCACGCCCTAGGGAGCATTATAGCCAGGAATTCGTATGCCAATCAAGACAAAACACATTTTACTGGCATGAGACCTGATTCTGGTAGTCCCCAGACAAAGAAAAAGATTACCATTTAATACATATAGTATTTGGTTGTGCATTCTGAGAAAATGTTTAAATGAATGAAATGTTGGTGGCCACAAACTAATTTAGTGCGCCCATGGGCCTGCGGACAAGAGATAATTTCAACCCCTTGAATAACCTTTTAGACTGGCACACACACACATACAGTTAAATGTTCTTATATTACTGAACTTGTACTTGAACTATTGATTAATGCTTGGCACAAATAAACATCGCTGAATAAGAACAATGGAAGAGGCACAAGAAAGTGAAAACAAAATAGCAAAAAGAGACAAGATGACATTTGCAGAGAGAAACACAAAAGTGACACTCACCACACACCTACATTCATGAACAAACTACTGGCAGTCTTTCACAATAAGAAAACAATGAAAGAGGCATGAATATATGAGAAAATCATTTTTTTTAAAGGAAGTAAATAATTTGATACTTACCCTATAAAAAAAAAAGAGACAATATTTGCAGAGAAAGACCCAAAGGTGACACTCACCACACAGTCACTTAATTATGAACAAACTACTGGCAGATCTTCATGAGACAGTGTTATTCCAATTATTTTCACCACTGTTACTCCGTTCGCTTGTAGAAATATGAATTTAAATCCAATCACTGAGAGAAATATGGATTGGCAGAAAAGGAACTTAGAAATAGCCGGAGCGTAGAAATAGCAGCGCAGAAATAGGAGGGTAGAAAAGGAGTGTGGTAGCAAAGAAGTTGGAGAATCAAAATGAAATAAGATAAAGATGTCTACTAGAAGTGCACATGCACTTTATATAGGACTTCATGATTTATTTTGCAACAGTTTTTATTACAGTACACTATAGATGCATACCATCAACTCCTATTTATTGGTTGAAATTTGAGAAATTTGATTACTTTTGGGGGTCAAATTATAACCAGGCATGATTTATGCACATCTTCCATAACTTTGTAATTTTTGCATTCCCAATCTGCACACCGTGAAAAGAAAAAAGGGTCTACTCCTATAGTTTGAAAGAGTAAAAAGTGACCCTGAATTTGGACGCCCAGTTCTGGGGTAAAGTTTGGCAATAAATCTTAAATACCCGCTGGAAGCTTCCATCCAGTCTTTCACGAAGAGATATCATGGTCATATATAGGTACCCTAGTATTTATATATATTATGTTTGAAATAAGAGTACTGGTCCAGCTTTGTAAAATTAAATAATAATACAACATATTGCATAGTCTAGCCTTTGTGAATATTGTTGACATATCAACAGGGCTGATATAATCAAAAACAATAAAAGCCGAACTCTCATTCCACTGTACCTTATGGAATACATCTCATGGGTACCCATGAGGATGACCTATTATCCAATTTTACAAGTACGTACAATGTGTACAAGCACTTGAAGGGGAATTGTTGACATATATATAAGTCCTTACTAAAATGAACTTAAAATGGATTTAAAAACAGCCAAAACAATACTCTTTATTACTACCTTTGGGCAAGAGGGAAAGTCCCCTGATTTGGTATCAAGGACAGGTCATGGTTGAAGTCCCTGCACAACTCTCCCACAATTCAATAACAACATAAATTTGCAGCTCAGGTACTCCTGTTTCTTCTTCTTTCATTCAAAAGATACAAACCAGGAAACTTTCTGTCATCATAAATCATGTATCATACTGTTCTAACCTTGGAAATAAATTATCATACAATTATTAAGAAGGGAAAGCAACGTTCTGGTTTAGAGGTTGGCAGGGTGCTTCAAAAATACCTTTTCTGTGAGGTAGAGAAATGAGTGTAGGATCTGTCGAGGCATATTTTAAATATTACAAACAAAACATATATATGATTTATCACAATCCACTCAGAAAGGGCTGACATATGAACAAATAAAGTCATTTGAATATAAGACCTCATAGGAACCCGATAGCCTGATATCCCATGTCCCCTAGGCCTATAGATGTAAACAGGTGAAGATACTCAATGAGATACTGACCGTCCTTGCGTTGTCTTCTTCTTCTCCCAGTAGCATATAAGCGTGGTCTGGTCTCCCTCCCTTCCTCACCCAATATCACAGAACGGTACCAAAACATATAACTGTGTGTTGTTCTTTGCCGGGTGGTCCCCTTGAAGTTCAATTTAGAATCTTTGTGAAACATCCCCCATGTCCCCCATGTAAACGGTTGAATATACTCACTGAGATACTGATTGTCCTCTGCGCTGTCTTCTTCTGCCAGCAGCATAAGCTTGGTCTGATCCCCTCCCTCCCTCCCTTCCCCAACAACTTGCTGCCAAGTTTCCCACCATTCCTGTTATCTTGCCATTAAAGCTTGCAACCTCAACTACATGGGAACCTGATATCCCAAGTCCCCTATAGATGTAAACGTATGAAGATGTTGAAACTGGACAACAGGTGAACATACTTACTGAGATACTGATTGTCCTCTGCACTGTCTTCTTCTGCCAGCAGCATATGCCTCGTCTGGCAGCTGGCCCCCTCGCTTCCTCACCCATGACTTGCTGCTAAGCTTGCGACCTCTCCGCCATCTTGCCATTTAGACAATCTTAGCCTCATTGAACCTGATATCCCCGGTCCCCCATTTAAACAGGTGAAGATAAAATGTACTCACTAAGATACTGATCATCATCTGCACTGTCTTCTTCTGCCAGCAGCATACGCTTGGTCTGGTCACCCTCCATAGTCCATACCTCGCCAATGACTTGCTGCCAAGCTTGACAACTCTATTTAATCAATCTTGCCATTTAAACAAACTCAGCCTCATTGGAACCTGATATCCCCGGTCCCCCATTTAAACAGGTGAAGATAAAATGTACTTACTTATATACTGATCCTCCTCTGCACTTTCTTGTTCTTCTGCCAGCAGCATACGCTTGGTCTGGTCTCCTTCTTTCCCCCATGACTTGCTGCCATGTACGCCTCCGTTCTTCCATCTTGCCATGTAGGCAACCTCGGCCCCTCTCTGTCTTTCTCTCTCGTGCTGCAGTCTATGTTGTAAAAGAAAACAAAAACATTAACTTTCTGTAAACATGTTTGTGTAAAACTAGTTTTAACCTTGCACATATCATGTTCATTTATTATGCATGTACTTCTTCTGGTTAATCTGCCTTTTTTCATTCCTGAAAATAAAAATATATAGAAACAAATACTGTTTAATATAAACCATTAGTTTTGTACCAGTTTTAACCTTCCTTGTACTGTATGGTCTGAGTTTTCACTATTTTGGGTTGAATTTCCTGTCAATAGAAGATTATTTAAAAATATATATATAGAAAGAGGGAAGTTGTCACTTCCATAGGAGAATTTAGCCATGTCAACAACCAGTATCAAGGAATGCTTGATCTATGCTCAAATATGTAAGAAAGTTTACCAATTAGAGAATAAGATACATGCTCACACCGACACCACAGTATTATTGCATACAACCTATTACAATCAACCACCTACATCAATTTAAAGATAGAATGACAATGAAAGCAATTAAGTAATTGCGAATGCAGACATTTCCTTAATTGCTTTCAAAATTGATTTTAAACTTAAGTACCAGCTTACCAATCTTAAGAGATGTTAAATACTTGTAACACAAACTCTGCAAAGCGTACAACTACCACATGTGCATTCAAAAGATCATTCGGGCATATTACAACACGCTGTATTGTATCATACTATGTTACACAAATCACTGTGTACTTTGTCTGATATTTCTTGACACCATTTGTATGTTGGATTTATGGGATGGTGGCATACCTCAGGTAGGATGGGATAGGGTGGCAAGGGGGAACAACTGCCCCTTCCTGTATTTAAGATATACTTTCTTTCTCAATTCATTACCCCTCCACTTACTGAAATATAAATCAAGATAAGGACATTAAAAGAATGTCATGCCCCCCTCCCCCTCACACAAGTACACACACACACACACACACACACACGCACACATGGGAATACAAACAAAGAGCGACATACAAACTTATTTCATTCCCCCCCCCCCCCCCCAATTGGAACGAAGGGGAATAAAAAACAAAGAAATACATTACCAATATCATCGCAAAACATGGAAATAAAAGACAAAATAAGACAAAATACAAATTTCATTGCGTGCCCCAGTCACCCCAGCCCCCCACCCCCAACATAGAAATACAAACACAAAGAAACACATACAACCTATTTAACTGCCCCACCCCCTCACCCCAATATGGGAATAATACACACATAAATGTATACAATACACCAATTTAATAATAAGACATAACTTGCCTTCATGTAAGGAACCTCCCCCCACCCCCCCCCCCCCCTCCCGCCCATTCCTTGTACCCCACATGTGTTTTATCAACCGGCAATGCCACTGGTGTGGGAACTACCACATCTGTGACATCTGTTAACATTCTGCCTGTTGACAATGTTCACACATACAGGGTGCATGTACAAACAAAATCCCAATCATTGATGGGTGATGAACAATTTTCTAGGTAGAATGGACTTACTATTACAATGTATGTAATTGAGTAACTGTACATGAAATGTATATTATTTGAAGGGTTTAATATTAAATGCAATTTAAAAATAATAAGAAAATGTGTGATACATTTATTAAAGCCAAATAACAGTATTGGGAAAGTTACCAAAAACATCTGGTATATTGGTCAAACTAATTGATCAGTATTGTTGAATTAGTATAAAAAAGGGTTTGTGTGGTGAAATCCGAACCTTAGAATCAATAAATCCAGATATATATATACTCCTGATATGCCGGCATACGTGAGCTCGCATAACTTCTGCACGCAGCATATGTGGTTGAATTGAATTAGCTGTGGTTACAGATCATTGTATTTGTTTAACCTTTTAATGCTCAAATAGTCATTGTTTCAAAGCATTTTTTGTCCAAATCTTTACAGATAAATTATCATATATTATTTCAGTATGGTAGGTGATTAAAGCATATACTTTTCATTTTTTGTGTGTGGGGCATTTTCCAAAACTGTCATTTGGCTTTAATGATATCTTCAAAAATTTACTTCTATACAATGAATATAAGGTATAAAAGACAACATTTTGTGTCATATAATGGTGCATTTATAATCAACAATTACAAAAATAATGTTCATCATTTTGTTTGCATGATACTCATCATTTACAAAGTTCGCACACAAGGGGTGAATATATATTTATTGATTCCAAATCAAGTGTCTGAATGCAGCTGCAGCCATTGGTGTAGCCAGTTTGTACTGCATTACTATGTATTATTACAGCAGTTAATGCCTGAAATTCTCCATTTTTTTGCATTGTGGCACAGTCGCCCACCAGTCGGGCAAGTAAAACAAGATTTTTAAATTTTATAGTGCATGGCCCCAAACCTGAATCTGGTAGTCCCAAACAAAGAACAACATGAACAATTCTGTTATTATGCTAGAAAGTAATCTTTTTGCCGTGTGGCCCAGTCGGGCAACTAAAAACAAGATTGTTCAACTTCTAGTGGCCATTTCTAGTGGCCTGCAACCTAAATCTGGTGGCCCTAAACAAAGAAAAACATAACAAATTTTGTTACATTTGCTTGCTCGAACGGGCCAGTAGGATTCATGATCAATAAAATTTGGTGGCCCAAAGCTAATTTTTAGTGGCCCCGGGCCAGCGGGCCTATATGCTAATTTCGAGCTCATACATTATTTGGTTGCCCATTTAGGCCATTGGATTTAAACATCAATGACAGTTGGTGGCCCGAAGCGGGCCTGTGTTAATTTTGAGCATTGCTATATTTATAAAACAATCATGTTTTTATTTTTGTATAATTCCTTGAATAACAGCTTGTATTGATCATAAAGGAAATAGCATTAATGTAGATCTATTAATTCTAGTTATATATATTTAATTAGTTACATTCTCTTTTATTATATTCTGTAAATCAATTTGTATACATGTCTGAGGGATTTGAAATGCAGATGTTAAAGGGATAGTTGAGTTTTGGTAGAGAGGGCGCTACACCAAATAATTTGTTTGTGAGATATTGAAAAAACCGAGTGTCAAATTTGAAAGAATATACATTTGAATGACTGAATAAACTTTATTTTGTTCACAATCGGTTCAGAAATGGCTGAAATATCCATAAATAAACATAACCATTTGTAATAATTGTGGGGCCCCACAATTATTTGATTACATTTTTTTTTTAATGCTTCCTATTTTCAAAAATTTACAAAAGAGGTTTTTAAATAGTTGTTGATTATCTCTCTATCTAATCACTATTTCAACAAAACATCACATGCACAATATTTTATTTAAAATGGTTGAAACCAATGAGTTTTTAGAGAGCGCCCTCTTTTTAAAAATGATAACAGACTTTTTACTTAGTCATTTGTAATTTTGTATTCCTCCAAGCATGGTGGAGTTATAACTGTTGGTTTGTAATGTAATGGTGCAGGTTTTGGTTACGAACATTCAGTTTGACCAAAACTGTACTCTCTTTAGCAAAACTCAACTACATTTGTAGATCCCTCTAACTGACGGTGGAGGGAATATCACAGAATGTACTCTCTGGAGATTTGAAATGCGAGCTATGCCGCTCTGTTTTTATGTGTTCATGTGTGCATGTGAATAGGGGGAGGGGGGGGGGGGGGCATGACATTCATTCATGACGTTCATGTGACGGTCAGGAATATCATGTAATATACTCTCCCAGGGATTTGAAATACAGATGTTAACTGAAGGTGGAGGGAATATCAGGGAATGTACTCTCCGAGGGATCTTAAGTGCAATATGCCACTCTTTGTTTTTATTCCCATGCGTTCATGTGTGCGAGTGTTAGGATGGGGGGGGGGGGGGGGGGGCATGACATTCATTTAATATCTTTATCTTGATTTATATTCCAGTAAGTGGAGGGGTAATGAAAGCAAGGGTTCTTCAATTCAGGAGGGGGGCAGTTGTTCCCCCCTTGCCACCCCACTCTATCCTACCTATTAAGGGATGCCAACATCCCATAAATCAAACATACAACATACATATGATACAATACAGCCTCTTGCTTTATGCCAAAGTGATTTCTGAATGTACGTGTAGTTAGTTGTATGCATTGTGGAGTTTGTGCTACAAATATTTACATCTCTTAAGATTGGTAAGCTGATAGGCCTAAAATCAATTAAAAGCAATTAACGGTTCATTAAAGGGACTTGTACAGTGTCTAGATGGCCTAATTTTCACAATTCGGCTCTCTATACGTAATTTTTCCTGAAGAAAAAGAAATTGGCAGTCATTTCTCATGAAATCAATCAATTTTGGGGCAATAAGTAAATATCTAATTGTCCTGGGAACGCCCCTTTTAAATCGCAAAAATGTGACGTCATCTAAAGAACGGACTAATGAACTAAATTCTGTAGATGACGTGTCATGACGTAAGCCAATGAATTGTCAATCACGTGTCAATCACGCTGCCGATTCCGGACCCTAAATATGGGTGGGGCGTAAATTGGCTGCTAAATGGGATTTGGCATCAGAAAATTAGTCTTAAATCACTACTGTGTTTATTTTCATGGATTTTTTTTTGGCAGACCTATTTTACAAGTCATCAACTATGGAATAAGTGCCAAAGTAAGTTGTATTCTTTAGGTCCTTTAAGTTCTCAAATACTTATTACTTTCATTGCTATGCTATATGGTTAAATTGATGTAGGTGATTATTTTTTAATGGGTTTTATATGTGGCGTGTCTGCCATAATAGTTTGTTGCTTTGAGTGGGTATCTTATTCTCTTATAATTTGTAAACTTGCTAATTGGATTGTGTTTTTTGTTCAAATTAAAACATATAGAGACTAGATCAAGCATATTTTGATACATGTTGGCCTGGCCGGAGTTCTTTTTAGATAGAATGACAATTTCCCTCTTTCTAAACATTTTAATTTTCTATTGACAGGATATTCCACAACAAATTGTGAAAATAAATAATCAGAAATAATAGAAGTACGTGTTCCTTGTTTTCTTTGATTATGTTTACCAGCTCACTTTCTGATCCAACTGTACACTTGAAATCGCTGATTTTCTTAGGAATTTGATGAGATGAATGATTTTGTAGGCCTACCTTACCATTTCTCCGGTACGTGTAAATTTGTGCACAAATTATGTTTTTGTTGTTGTTGTAATGTTAATAAAATGTAAGGGTGGGTTATATCACCCCTCTGGCCATGTGTCATAGCAAAATATCATTGCAATCATTAACCTAACCCACACAAGCAGCCAGAGCAATGCCAGCCTACGAGGGAACTACGTGGCCCAGTACAGAAAAAGTTTGTCAAATTTTCACACAAAATTCTAAACTTAAATTCAGCAAAATAGATCATAACTGGCCCTAAAAATGATGCAACTATTATTTGAACTGGTACCAAAATTGTCCAAGTTTTTCTTCAAATGTCGGAAATATGGAGAAATCTGCAATTTTGGGCAATAAAAAATCTGAAGATTAGTCAGTCGTGATCCGTCTCGGAAGGGTTGCTGCTATCTGGATGACTGCCATGTATTCCCGCAAATTTCCCGCACCGCGTGAGTTACCGTATCCAAAATCGGATACAGCGCGCATGCTTGGAGATCACGAGTCTGCTTGTTTTGGGCAATAATAAGCGGTCTCCGCACGTTGCAGGAGTGCTTTCTTTGTTTACGGTGGAAAACCGAGCAGCAAGGGAAACAAATTATACAATGTATAACGCTTTTTGTAAGTATAATTTATCTTTTTTAAAGTGAAATTTTGTACAATAAATTATAAAATCAGTTTCAAACTAGATATGGATTTGGTGACTTTAGATAGGCTGTTCTTTTCTCTCTGTTTGTAGTTCAAAGTGCGTCCATTAGAATTTGCCACTGTATGGAGTAAATGGTCCTATCAGGACCATTTACAATACTTTGTAGATCTATGTGACCTAACCTGTAACCAGGCATTAGGAATTTCACTGGAAGGATGATGAAAAATCCCCCAAATAAAAAAATTATGTTAAAATATGGGTTTGTACTTACCTAATTTTGAATTCTTGGACTTCTAGTAGGCAGTTTTCCATCTCAAAAATACATTATTCAATTAATTTACCCAAATTGCACAAAATAACCAAGAATTTGGATGAAACAGGGAAGACGATCGCGCTAGCGCAATCCGCAACCACGACATTTGCAGCGCGATTTGACGCCAAAAAAAAGCCATATTTTGCAGGAAATACAAATTGCGAACAGGCGACATTGCGTGGAGCCCGCATGCGTTGCTCCGCGCCACGCCACGGAAGTATACTTCTGTGCTCTGCGCACGTGAGTGATTGATAAGAACATCACACCGGTGCCGCAGCACTGAATTTAATTCTGGGATCGTGACCTCTCCGGTGATCCTCTTCCATTCGCAATCGCTGCACAAATCCACCATTTTGATTCATTTATTCTTCTTTATCAGTTGTTCAAATCCGACATAAATAGGAGTAAATAGGAGTAGTTACTTACGAGTTAAAATAAAGAAAATACAGACATGCAACCTGTCGCTCTGTACTACCACTTTTTTAATGGCTAGTCGTTACACCGTTTACAATGACTTGTATTTTACATGGTCATATATAATCATATATGTACAGAGCATGGCAGAATTTGTTATTGACCTGTTCCATATTGAAAAGTCATCTGCACCGTTATAGTTATACTCATAATCTACATCTGATTAATATACCTAATTGCTAATTCACCAGTTTCTGTCTATACACCGGCAGTAGCACTACACGAAAATACACGTATGGGACTTACATTACAGTCATGGCTCGATAAGTAATGTTCACAGAAATAAGCTAAATTAAAGTAAATTTGACTCTGGAGTTGTTCATATTCAATGAAAATATTGATATTACAAAGGAACCACATTTCACTTACTCTAAACGGTCATCGGATGTCAGATCACGTCATCTGAACGTGGATATCGCTCGCGCTTCAAATCCGTTTCACTTCCTGCTCAAATCAAAGTTTCTGCTTGTATGATATCAATTTGGGGAATTCCCTCAAAACGCACACATAAAATGTAACGTGATCGTGAAACTGCACATCGCACGCGCACCTGGGATGCGCTCCAGGCCGAGACTGGGCCGAGCCAGATATAATTAGAGCAAAGATCTTGTCATCGGCCGCATTGCGTGATGACGACGATGATGCAATCGATGAAGACAATGGAAATGATGATGATGATGATGATGATGGTGACGATGACGATGACGACGATGGTGATGATGATAATGACGATGATGTCGATGATGACGATGATGATGGTCTAGCAAGATGATGATGATGATGATGATGATGATGATGATGATTATGATGATGATGATGATGGTGATGATGACGATGATGACGATGATGATCATGATGATGATGGTGATGATGATGATCATCGTCATCATGATGACGTCGTTGATTATTGGGGGGAGGGGAGCTTGAAAGACTCTTTGTTTGGTGGTGGTGGTTATGATGATGATTATGATGATGATGATGATTATGATGATGATGATGATTATGATGATGATGATGATGATGATGATGATGATGCTCGGATGCTGATTTTGCTGATGATGATGCTGATTTCATAAAACCAAAAATAGCCAGTAATAGAAGAGCCTATTCTCTGCAGTACCAACAGCAAAACACAAACTCCGATGCCTTTACAAATTAATTTTTCGTTCGTACAACCACTGAATTAAATAAAATACTTCAATCTATGTACAATAGAATATCCCTCACTTCATACAGAGTGCGCTTGCTTTCCTTAGGGTCCAACCACTCTCTTGCACCCCTCCCCCCCCCCCCCCCCCCCTTCCTCCAGTTAAAACTCATTATGAAGTATTTATTATTTTTTATTTGAAAAAAACACGAACAATATATTATCATGCCGAATTTGTCATAATTGCGAGGAGGTAGCTGTACCCCTGTACGTGAACAATTATTGGGGCACACCTCATGATTTTTGTTTGTTTAATGTCCCCTTATGTTTCCTATCGTTATTTTTCTTCAAATAATGGGGGGGGGGGGGGGGGTGCCCCCCCCCCCCCCCCCCACACCGTCGCTATTTTGCCAAAACGCATTCTGATATTTCTTTTTAATTTATATTACAAGTGTAGAAATTCGGACATAATTTGCGCATTGTTAATATATATGTACGTACATAGCCATAGAGCTGTAGGGAAACTATTTAATACAGCTCTATGATTGTAGCCGACAAACTTTCAGCCAATAAGAACAACTCTCGCTATCCATTGTTGACGTCACAAAAGCGCTAGGCGCGCGTCACGTGCTTGAATCTAATTTGATATGCATGCAGAAAAGTAAACAAAACATTCATTCACAGATAGAGAACAATCAGAACTAAACAATATATTTTTTCTGTCCAAGGTGTAATCAACACTACTATATTTTTGAGATCTCGCTTGTAAAAGACACAATTGTTGTTTCATGATATTGATGTGAGAGTGTTTTTTGTATACAAGTGGATAGATTCAGAAAAAAAAGATGGACAATCATCTTGAGACGATCGGTAACTTTGTCCGCGACAACCCAAAAGTTGTGGCATTGACTGTGGGAGCTCTGTTCGGCGCGAGCTTCATATGTTACGGGTGAGACTTTTATATATATTACAATGTTTACTAATCCAATATTGCTTATGCTGGTTTTGACTGTTCTGATTGTTAAAAGTTGAGAGGTTACAGACCACTTCGACGATAGATGCTATCTTTTTGCTATGTATACATTTCTTGCAAATACAGTCGATATCTTCACACTTAGATTAAACAATCTCTTCCAAAAATATATAAATAATTATCCAAGGACTCACAATGTTTTAGGTGCTAGGTACCAACTTATTTATTAGCATCATATGTTTGGGTTATAACTCTTGTTTTAGATAAAGAATAATCAATTGAATTTAAATAACAACATAATATTTAGGACATGTTTTGTAGGACTATCACTCGTGCAATGTATTGGTATACAATTTCTAAAGAGCAGAATAGTAAGAGACACAAATGATAAACTTTTTTTTACCATATTAAACGATTTTGTACAGGTTTAGTCTCTATTCAAACGTCTCAAACCATATTAATTCCTACAATAAGATGGCAGTCGCTATATACTGTTACGGCAACGCCACATGATTTGGTTTATGTTTTATTCATACATTATTATTAATACATTATAAAGGAAATAATAACAAAAAACAATAAAACAAAATATGAAACCATACAGCGTATTAGCGTATTCGTAAACGGTGGAGTGAAGTGAAACATTAAAGGGATAGTTGAGTTCTGGTAAAGAGAGTACAGTTTTGGTCAAATCAAATTTTAGTAACCAAAATCTGCACCATTATATTACAAACTAATATAGGTTTTCCCATTCATTTTAACACTATATATCGTCATTCAATTTCATTAATTTGTCATTCAAATTCGTCCCGAGGAACCACCAGAGCGCAAATTCTAACTTCAATTTCGTCTTTCGTCAATCAATTTCGTCAAAGATCACACAATTTAGTCATTAGGCACTCATTTTCGTCAATTGCAAATCAAATTCGTCGGTCACAGTTGCTGAACACATAAAAGCGAAAGCAATTTCGTCAATTGGCAACCAATTTCGTCAAAACTCTATTCAAATTCGTCCTATGTATTTACACTGCAATGTTCTGTTTTATATTGTCTTGATGTAACTGCTAATTGTAACATTAATCAGTTAGGGGGTAACATACACATGTATACACTCGAAAACAAACTCACACGCACAAAACATACGCACACACTTACACACACACACATACATTTGCACACATGCATGTGTGCACACCAACACGCACAAAAGCACGTTTACAACAAATTGCATTAAAATTCTTTTTCAAGACATACATACGGTATAAATATTAAACAATATTAAATATTATACACGCACACGCACACTCACATACATACATACACACATACATACCCATCTAACCACCTATACCATCTACATAGTCATTACACAGACAGGCATATAAGGCTATACCATGCGACGAATTTGAATAGAGTTTTAATGAAATTGGTTGCCAATTGACGAAATTGCTTTCGCTTTTATGTGTTCAGCAACTGTGACCGACGAATTTGATTTGCAATTGACGAAAATGTGTGCTTAATGACTAAATTGTGTGATCTTTGACGAAATTGATTGACGAAAGACGAAATTTAAGTTAGGATTTGCGCTCTGGTGGTTCCTCGGGACGAATTTGAATGACAAATTAATGAAATTGAATGACGATAGTGTTAAAATGAATGGGAAAACCTATAGTTATAACTAGAAAGGAATTCAAAATGACTTAGTAAAGAGCCTGTTATAATTCAAAAAGAGCCGTTAAAACTCAAGAGGGCGCTCTCTAAACACTCATCGGTTTCAACCATTTTAAATAAAAATTGTGCATGTGATGTTTTCTTGAAATAGTGATTAGATAGAGAGATAATCAACAACTGTTTACAAACCTCTTTTGTGAATTTTTGAAAAGAGGAGGCATTTAAAAAAAATTTTAACGGCTGGTTCAAAATTATCGAATAAGTGTGGGGCCCCACATTTATTACAAATGGTTATAATGTTTATGGATATTTCAGCCATTTCTGAACCGATTTTGATCAAATAAAGTTTATTCTGTCATTAAAATTGTATGCTCTTTTGAATTTGACACTCAGTTTTTCATTATCTCGCAAACAAATTATTTTGTGTAGCGCCCTCTATACCAAAACTCAACTATCCCTTTAAGCATTAGACATTGAACTATGTATAGAGTTCAAGTTCAAGTTTTTATTTTTGTGTTACATGCATAAGGAAATACAAAATACAAATAAATTACACCTCCTTGACCCCACCTTGCCCTTGAAACATTTGAATCCACAGGAAACACAATCTATGCTGTCAGTCTGGCTGTGTCCGGCGTCTGACCAGACCCCCTCCAACTGGAATCTCCGCCTACCCGGACTTGGTCAAGCACAACAACATCATGGCCAAGTACCTGACGGTCAAGCTCTATTCCCAGCTCTGCGATCGGAAGACAAGCACCGGCTGGACGCTTGACCAGTGCATCCAGACCGGAGTGGACAACCCCGGACACCCCTTCATCATGACTGTGGGGATGGTGGCCGGAGACGAGGAAACATACGAGGTTTGTTTATTTGTTTGTTGACTGTTAAATCATTTGTGTGTCTAATTTATTGTTTGCTTGTGTTTTCTCTTGTGTGTTTGTTTGTTTGTTTGTTTGTTTTCAGAATTAAGTATTTGTTTCATTAAAACCCACACCAACTAACCGGAGAGGAAAACACCGGACACTCTTTCATCATGCCATGTGGGGTGGTAGAAGTGTGCGAGGATAGTTTGTTAGTGTTTCTGCTTTTTTGTTTTTCTTTGTTTGGTTGGTTGCATTATTTGTTGATGTATTTTTTAGACTTGACCATTGAATCAAGACCGGAGTGGAGAACCCCGGATACCCTTTCATTATGACTTTGGGGGTGGTGGCCGGAGACGAAGAAACATAATGAAGTTTGCTTGTTTGTATGTGCTCGTTTGTTTGTTAGTTTGTCTATGTTTTGTTTGCTTGCTTGTTTGTGTGTTTGCTTGTTTGCTTACTTAGTTGCCTGTTTGTTTGTTTGTTTTCGTGTGTTAGTTAGTTAGTTAGTTAGTTCGTTCGTTTATTTGTTGGTTGGTTAGTTTTCATGAGTTTTGTTGCATTTCGTTTGCTAAATCTGACCACATTCAACAGCAAGACCCTTGACCAGTGCATTCAGAATGGAGTGGACAACCCCGGACACCCGCTCATCAAGGCTGCATGTGGGGATGGTGGATGGAAAATTGTAAATGTAACTGTTTCAATTTATGAATGCCTTTTCTTTGCAGGGTATAGTCAGATAGAATTTCTTTTCTAGAAAGCCCTGTTGTAAGTTATATATGATCATGGATATAGGCTAAATGAATTATGATGTTCATGTCATTCAGGTGTTCCATGAGCTATTCGATGCCGTGATCAAGGACCGGCACAACGGCTACGGTCCGGACAACATCCATCCGACGGACCTGGACTTCGCCCACCTTAGACCAGTCACCCTGGACCCGGCCTATGTCCTGTCATCTCGGGTCCGGACCGGAAGGTGCATCAGGGGGTTCAGGCTTCCACCCGCCTGCAACAGGGCGGAGCGACGCAAGATCGAAGAGGTTCGTGTTTGATCTTATTTTTTTAAAGTGCAAGCTTGTTAAGTTGGAAGATTATCACCAGTACGTTCATATCATAAATTAGATGCAAATGAGATTTAACAAATAAAAAAGTATAAACCAATCGACAGAGAGAAACATACAAAATTTAATTTCTATTATAACGTCACAATTTGTATAACTCGCGTGTTGGTTGATTGATTCATTTATCAACAATACTTTATTGGCTCTTCCTCCGTCTCCCGTTCTATATAATCTAACTTTATATTATAAAAGAAGTGTTTCACAAAAACAACTCGTTCCCTCCTGCATGCACGCCCTCGCAGATCACAACCGACGCCCTGAGCGGAATGAGTGGCGAATTGTCGGGCAAGTATTACTCGCTGACCGACATGACCGAGAGAGACCAGCAGCAGCTGATCAATGACCACTTCCTGTTCGACAAGCCCGTGTCCCCGCTGCTGACCTGCGCCGGGATGGCCCGGGACTGGCCCGACGCCCGCGGCATCTGGTAAGCGAATTGAAATTAAATGAAAATTAAAATGAAATGGGAATGGAAATATAATTGGAAATAAAATTTTAAAAAAGACAATGAAATGGAATGTGAAATGTGAAATGAAATTTAAAAAAATGAAAAGCAATGAAATGAAATGAAATGAAACGAATCAAATTTAACCAAAATTCGTTTTAAAAAAGTGTGTCGGTTGAGAAAGAGAAGAACGATTATTCATTTTGTTGCACTTTGAAGATAGTCATAATTATTTAAATGTGGGAGCCCTGCAGTGAGGCCTAATGTTCTTTGATGTGCGATATAAATTTAAAACATTTGCAAATAATTATTATCTGAAAATTGGCATCATATAATAGCATGATAAGGGAAGCGACTCGATTTAGCCAAAACTGCCTTAACGCCCTTATAACCCTCATCAGGTAGAGTAGTAAATCATGTTTATAATGATCGCAGCTATTTATAAGACTTCCTGCGACTTTCCTAGATTTACAGGCAAAGGCGTAGCGCCGAGGGCATCGGAGGACACTTGCCCTCCCCCTCCCCAATAATGGCTGTACATGTAATAACAATAATACAACACATACGAATAAAAGTCCGTAACAAAATAAAGAATATATATAACACAGTGTCCCCCTCCCCAATAATTCGCATTTATCCTACCCCGATCCGTCTGACCACACTACGCCACTGTTTACAGCCACAATAAGTATGTATTGTCAGATCATGAACAAAGATTAATCTTATCTGGAATGTCTGGATAGAGTATTATGATGATCAAACCGACGTTTGCTCAATTGAGAAGAGCGCCAACTCTGTTCAAAATAATGTTTTGAAATACACAATTTATAGCAGAATGCGTCATATTTTGTTGAATTCTGGTATTCAAAAGACATATTGAAAACACAGTTCGATGCAAAATAATGTTCGGAACAATTCAAGTTGAATCAATATATACGCAAGATATCATGATCAGAAATGGTGCTGAATTGGTCGAAATACCCCCCCCCCCCCCCCCCCCCCTCAACAAAACAGGAAAGCAACATATTAAATACTATACACGATAAATACGATAAAAGAACACTACAAAATTATTGTAATTTTACGATGAAATGCATTTAACTGAATTCTTGAATATAACACAATAATAAATCATGGCAACGCTCCCAAAATAACTTTGTTTCGTATTTTCATGATTTTAGGCACAATCGGCAGAAGAATTTCCTGATCTGGGTGAACGAGGAGGATCACACCCGTGTGATCGCGATGGAGAAGGGCGCCAACTTGGTCAAAGTGTTTCAGCGTTTCTGCAAGGGACTCAACGAGGTAATTTAAAAGGATCTAGTAACTTTGTTGACATGTGCAAAAAGTGATAAGTGGTTGATACAATGTATATTGTTGTTATCTAATTTGTCCACTGGGTGCTGTGTGAAAAGTTCAAGTTAAATGGACGTTATATGGCCGAGTAATGAGCAAAAATGCAAAGTGATATTCACTAACTCATTGCACTCACTTTGTACACGGTTCTGACGATCCAGTGGATAATTCAACATCTGAACACTTCAATCGTAAATATCTTAATAACGAAAGGGAAATTTGAAAAACCAAAACCAGTCCCATGCTTTTATTGTTTATACAAATACAATAAGGTATGTGGGAACCGCTAGAATTCCAATTGGATTTTGAGGATTTGGACAATGTTACTAAGTCCCTTTAAGTCCTGCAGTGATCAATTTGAGAGATCGATATCTAGGGACTTAATAGAGCTGTGCAAAACAGTATACACGATTGAGGGGCTTAAATTGAATCCCCGGTGGTGTCACTTTATAATCAAAAGTGAAACACATGATCCGTCTCAAAGTGAAAAAATACCCCTATATTCGTGGCGTTTCAAGTACATTTTTAGCAAATTTTACCCCCATTTTAAGCTCAAAACAGTTTCAAATTTGCATAGAAAAATAACGGTCCTGGCGTTTTGCATTTGGAGTACACATTTACAAAATATCTCCCTTTAAATATACATTGTGCCCCATCCCGAAAGGGTACCAGATTGTAATAATTTAATTATATTCTGTCTCTTTATCATGATGAAGTTTGAGCGTCGAATCCAGACCGGTGGCCATGAGTTCATGTGGAACCAACATCTGGGCTACGTCTTGACCTGCCCGTCCAATCTGGGAACTGGACTTAGGGCTGGAGTCCACATCAGGCTTCCTCTTCTGAGCGAGGTAGGCCTATTCAAGTTCAAGTCTAGACCAAACAACGAGTCTTATATTCCGCCGATTGTTCCACTGCACTGACCGCTTTGAAATCGGAATGGGGTGGTAGTATACGGTGTCAGATTTATAAAAGAAAACACGTAGAGTCGGTTATTTCTGATACTGACTATAGCCTAACGCCCGGCGCAGACAGAGCGGACTAAACCCGATCCGACCCGACCCGACTGAAAACCACAGTCGGTCCGATTCAGTCGTGGCCGATTCAACATGTTAATTAAATCGGGCCCGATTGACTTCTGACAAGCAAAATCGGAGTCGTGAGGCAATGCACACAGATCCAATCCAACTGAAAGCCAGTTGGATCGGGTGGCGTCGGCTCTGTCTGCCCCAGGCTTAAGTCCTGCTCTGACGTGCGCAGGGATTTGTTTTAATTTACATGTTCACTAGTAGACTGTTACGTGATGACGTCACGATTAGGCCCCGCCCCTGCGTTCACACATTGTCCAGTCAACCGTCTCAGTCGAGTACCAACGCCAAGTCAGTAAAATCCACGTTTGGTACTCGACTGAGACGGGAAAGTATGCATCACTGTATACTGTATAGAGAACTTAGTGGCTTATAATAGATGTACACTAATGAAACGATTTAGATCACGTACACTCATATTGTAGATCCTAATAGTAAAACAGGAATGTTATTGACATTTCCTTGGTAAAAACATAATACCAATAAGTAGGTGATTTTAACTTTATTATAAATAAAAGAAAACAACTATTAAGTATTGTATTAACTATGATTTAAAGACTAGTCTCCAGATTCGACGTTAGGACATATTAAAGGGATCTACACTGTTAAAACGCTGTGTAAACAAATTCAACAACTGGTTGAAAATTTTCAACAACCGCTGTTTAACATATGAACCATCCAAATGTTGTTGAAAACATTCAACAACCCCAGTTGTTTAAAGCTTACACAACTGTTGTTTTAATTTTTTTAACAACTGTTGTTTAGAATAAATGTCAGCAACCCTGTTGTTGAAATAGCAAATACAAAAAGGATTGTACTAAAAGGCGGCAAGGTCGGAATCGAACCGGGGGTCTTTGGGTTATAAGTCTAACACGCTACTGACTGCGCTAACTCGGTTCGCTTGGTCTGTTGGGGGACAAAAGGGGTTTTGTCGCGGTGATTTCGCGGTCGAAACTATCACGTGATGTAACACTTTTCAACAGCGCTTGAACAATGGCCGCTTTACACAACCCTTCTTTCTACAACTATTTATGCTACACCTAAAGTTGTATAAAAAGATTCAACAACCATTTTTACACAGCGTTTTTTTTTACACAGCGTTTTAACAGTGTAGTAACTTGTTTTCATGTGCAAAACGTGATGAATGTTTGATTTATTTGTGTGATCTCATTTGTCTTCTAAGAAATTACATGTGGAACATTTCTCGTTAAATGGATGCAATATGACCAAGCAATGAACAAAAATGCCATGTTGATATCCGCTATTAAACTCACTGCACTATTGCTGCGTGTTATGACTTATAACTCCTGAAGCAGAAGGCACAGTGGAGCTGAACATGTGAAAGTTAAGAAAATATATACACTTAATTGGCAAAAATCAATTCACGTCTCCTTGACATATTTTTGTAAATGTTAAGTAAGTTGTTTTTCTACATTTTCTACGCTCATCGGGACGATTGGGTCATAGAAAATTTATTCAGTCTTAACTTGAATGTCATCGGCACTTGATCAAGAACAATGCGGCCATTATACATATGTTATGCACTGTAATTATTAAAGATCGGAAATTAATTCTCAAGTGATTGTATTCCTGACGTCAACCCAAGACGAAAAAACAACTATTCACTAATGTGTTCGTCTATTGGAATGTAACAAATACTATCCACACGGCCTAGTTGCAGAAGAGATACAATCGATTGTAAGTTACAATTAATTGTAAGTCAGAACATTTTAAGCGTTTCAACCAATCAGATTTGCGCATTTATAGAACACATGATCTGACTTACAATTAATCGTAACTTACAATCGATTGTATCTCTTTTCTATAGTGTCTTTTTATTTGGTTCATAAAAAAAAAGACACAAAAATACGAAATATCATTTAAACAAATATTTGTCAGACTAAACATGAAAATGTCTTCCATCACGCTTATATACATGTGCCATAAAGCCAGACTCCAAATTAGATGTGTTCAGTTATGTAGTATTTTCAGTCGACTATACATGAACCACACACCTGAAAATACTACGCAACTGTATACATCTAATTTGCAGTGTTCCCTTTAGTTTCAGTTTTTCACTCTACCAAAATGTGCACAGAAAAGGGTTACCATAAAATGTGTTTGTTGTATTTGTAAAACAATAAGAATATTATGTAAAATACGTAAAATATGTAAATTAAGTTCAAAGTCTGCGTTGTATAGTTATCAGGTATTATCAGTGAGTACACATATATCGTTTCACCGGTTACAGTCCGTTATTCCGAAGGTTCGTTATTCCGAAGGTTCAGTTATTCCGAAGGTTCGTTATTCCGAAGGTTCGTTATTCCGAAGGTTCGTTATTCCGAAGGTTCGTTATTCCGAAGGTTCGTTATTCCGAAGGTTCGTTGATCCGAAAATAAAATCGGGTTCGTTATTCCGAAGGTTCGTTATTCCGAAGGTTCGTTGATCCGAAAATAAAATCGGGTTCGTTATTCCGAAAATGAAATCGGGCTTGTTATAATACTATAGTTTGTGTTTTGTTTATTTAATTTACAGCCTGCATTAAGCATACCCCTCCCCCTTTCCCTCCCTTGGCCAGACCAATCAAACATTTAAGTTTATAGCATTATAACAAACCCAAATTCATTTTCGGATTAACGAACCCGATTTCATTTTAGGAATAGCGAACCTTCGGAATAACGAACCCTCGGAATAACGGACCTTCGGAATAACGAACCTTCGGAATAACGAACCCGATTTCATTTTAGGAATAGCGAACCTTCGGAATAACGAACCTTCGGAATAACGAACCTTCGGAATAACGAACCTTCGGAATAATGCAACAAATGTTCGGATTAACGAACCCTATTTCATTTTCGGATTAACGAACACTCAGGTATAGGAAATTTGCGTGTTCGGAATAACGAACCTTCGGAATAACGAACCGCACCCCGTTTCACCATCTCTCTATCTGCCGGTCTATCTCTTTCCCGCTATTCACCTTATTATTGTAATATATGACCTGTATGCAACTTGCTTTCCTTTATAACCTTATAGTCCTATTTCTTTACACTCCATTTTGAACTCTTACTTTATTGGATAGACTTATATTGCACCTAATTGAAGATTTTAGGTCATTAATTTGGTCGTAAGTCAGTACAATTTTGTGTAAAGTTAACACATAGTACTTGCTTGTTAACACAGTAATATTATCGATATACTTAATATCCATTATTTGTTGTAACTTATAATTTTGTATAATGTGTATCTTTGTGTATGTAATCATTCATGTAAACTGAACTGTTTTAGTCCATGGGCTTGTCTTTTATATACCGGAATAAATAAATAAATAAATAAAACAAATTCTCTATTATTATCCAGACTTTGATGATCCTTTGCAGTAAAACTCGTAAAGTTTAGAAAAAGTATTTTTGCAAATTAATATAATAATAATGTTTCTATGATTTTTAGTGGATTTAATTACTCAAACCCATAATGATTACTTACCCAAAAGGTTGATCTTTAATGTTAGTTCCCTCTAATGTTTGTTTGGAGATGAAAATAAACTGAACTAACCTGAAATACGTGTAACATTTCTGTTTCTGTCCAGGACCCGCGGTTTGATATGATCCTCGAGAAGCTTCGGCTCCAGAAGCGGGGTACTGGCGGGGTCGATACGGCATCGACCGATGGAACCTTTGATATCTCTAACGTGGATAGACTGGGACAGTCTGAGGCAAGTTGAATTGAGTGAAGGGATGCATGAATGAGTAAATGAATAGATGGATGGATGAATGAATGAATGAATGAATGAATGAATGAATGAATGAATGAATGAATGAATGAATGAATGAATGAATGAATGAACGAACGAACGAACGAACGAGAACGAACGAACGAACGAACGAACGAACGAACGAACGAACGAATGAATGAATGAATGAAGTACTAATGCTACATTCATAATGTGCTAATGCTAGACTGGGACAGTCTGAGGCAAGTGGAAATGAATGAAGGAATTAATAGATGGATGGATGAATGAATGAATGAATCATGAATGAATGAATGAATGAATCATGAATGAATGAATGAATGAATGAATGAATGAATGAATGAATGAATGAATGAATGAATGAATGAATGAATGAATGAATGAATGAATGAATGAATGAATGAATGAATGAATGTACTAATGATACATTAATATAATTTGCTAAATGAGTAGCTTAATGCTAGACTGGGACAGTCTGAGGCAAGTGGAAATGAATGAAGGAATTAATAGATGGATGGATGGATGGATGGATGGATGAATGAATGAATGAATGAATGAATGAATGAATGAATGAATGAATGAATGAATGAATGAATGAATGAATGAATGAATGAATGAATGAATGAATGTACTAATGATACATTAATAATTTGCTAAATGAGTAGCTTAATGCTAGACCGGGACAGTCTGAGGCAAGTGGAAATGAATGAAGGAATTAATAGATGGATGGATGGATGGATGGATGGATATCTCTAACGTGGATAGACTGGAACAGTCTGAGGCAAGTTGAATTGAGTGAATGGATGCATGAATGAGTAAATGAATAGATGGATGGATGAATGAATGAATGAATGAGTGAGTGAATGGATGCATGAATGAATGAATGAATGAATGAATGAATGAATGAATGAATGAATGAATGAATGAATGAATGAATGAATGAATGAATGAATGAATGAATGAATGAATGATAAACCTAAGGATTGAGTGAATAACTAAAACGATTAATTACTCATTTCATTTGAAATACAACACACTGCATAAAAGGTTCAAATTTGGACCGTTAATTTTGAACGATATACCAACAACCTATACGTAATTTTTTCTCTCGAAATTTTCGAGTAAAATCGTAGTTGTTGTGGGACACCCATGGTAAAGACTTAAAAGGCAAAAAGTCATCAACCCCCTGACTTTTTGTTCTGTTCATAGTCACATGGAGATGTTTTTCACACATGTCATAATGATCAACCTTTAAAGAAGCGCCAGTATTCCTGGCAAGGCTTACGAAAACGGTCACAGAAAGATTAAATTCTTAATTTTGTCCAGAAAAAAGTCATCCACACATGTATGTACGATGTACTAGTATTATTAAACTCTAGATAATTCCGGGCAAGTGGCAATTTATATGGACAAATCGTGTCGTAAATGTCCGGTTGATACGGCTAATTTCGCGCAGAGAGCATCCAACCATCTCGATTCCCGCATCCCGGATGAGAGAGTGGCTCGCAAACTCCTTCCGCTCCGTCCCAGCCAATATCCTGTTGTTCCAGTATACTTGTATATAGCGGAGTATAATATGACGCCCAACCAATGTCGCTATTAACATGATTAATGTCGGTGTTTTTGTTTTCTTCTCCTTTTTAAGTATAATGTATTATATACCTTTCATATACAGATGTTAAAGGGATCTAGTAACATTGTCAAAAATCCCCCCCCCCCCCCTAATACTTAGAACTCTAATGGTTCTCATGTACCTTGTTGTATTCGCATAACCAATAGAAGCATTGAATATGTTATGGTTTTCCGAATACTTTTTCTTTATAAAGATATTTTTTATTAATGTGTTTCGATTTCAACTGTATAGAAATATATGGCAACGAATAAGCAAATATCACTTTGCATTTTCGCTCATTACTCGGCCATATACCATTATGACATTCAGTTAAGGGTTAACATGGAATTTTCACATATCAATCAGTCCACATATCATATCTCAGCAATACACGTCTTATCAACCCTTCGTCAGGTTGTGCAGATGTCAACAAAGTTACTAGATCCCTTTAACCAGCATCAACCTTGGGGCAAACACAAGCAAAACGTAACACATTGGATGGCGAAACATTAGATAAATTTGTGTTTTCTTCGAAATATGACAAAACAAAAATACAAATTGACACGGAAAGAGAAGAAAAAAAGGCCTAATTTATTACAAATGTGTTTTGAGTCTTTCCCTGAATTTGGTCAATAAGACTGATCCAGCTGGTGTAGACGGTCTTTAATTAAAACAGAATAACTTAACATGTTCGCTACTGGATTAGACAACCCACATTGAGTTCATACATGGCCCACCAGCCTAGGTTCCCGTAGGCAATGTGATAGAGACGAATGATATTTAGGTTCCCTTCAATAATGATAACAACTAATGAAATGACATAATAAACAAATATTTTCTAACATTCTTTATCCATGGCGCAAATTTTCAATTAAATTTTATGAAATATAATACATTTGTTCTAGACGGTTCTGAATGGAATCACTCTCATGCATGGTTAAATTTAATATTTGCGCCATTGGTAAATAACACCAACAAAAATACATTATTGACCCCCATCATAATATTCTAAAGTAGACATTCACGAATATAGCTGATTATTGTTTCGTTTTGGGTCTTGGCTTAATTTCAATAGACATGAACCAAACCCACAACATTTATGATTGAATGTTTTTCTTTTGATTAGGTCCAGTTGGTCTGGACTGTCCTGTATGGATGGAATCAGTTTCCTCGATCGTATGATCAGCTAAATTAAATATTACATTTAGTGGTCCAAAATTGTTGAATAGTCTTGATGATACAATAAAAGATTCCCCTAGCCTCAATCACTTTAAAAATAAACTAAAGAACTATCTATTATGTTTATATCAAGCGGAGTAGAATCATTCAGCAATCCCGTCCCAGATTAGAGCATATTTATTAATCAATACAGCGTGCGCCGATGCCCTGAACTGGCCGACTTAGCGGATTATCTCATAAGGGCGTATCCCACTGAGCGGCGAACGTTTGCGAACATAGCGAACTTTGCAAAATAATGTTGGATTCGCCAACTTTTCTGACGAATGTTAGCGAAAATCAGGGTTTGCCTCTGCCACCCTGATTTTTGCCAACATTTGTCAGAAAGGTTGGCGAATCCAAAATTCGCAAATGTTCGTAAGCATTCGCCGCTCAATGGGTCGATTGTATATTTAGGAACCATATGGTCATGTAATCGCTAGCATTGGCGAATCAACAATAACGTTAGCGACACCGTCTTACAACCGTTTGCAAAGGCTTACGACTAGTTTGCGAATTAATTAATTCGCAAAGAAATTTTGAACATGTTCAAAATTTCTTTGCGACAAGAAAAACTGTTTGTGACAATTAAAACCGTTTGCGAATTTTCTTGCAACCTTTTACGAACCTTTTGCAACCTTTTACGAATCCTGGCGAGAGTACTGATCCCTTGTTTCATGTTTCTGTTATCTTTTCCTCTTTCCTCTTTACTGTCTCACAACCCCTTCTCCTTCTATATCCCATATCATTTATTTCTCTTTTTCTAAAGTATTTCTGGTAGTTTTTTTACATTTTTATTATGATGTTTACATTTTTATTTTCCTGTCATAAGTAAGTTTTTGTAGTATTTTCTTTTTTTGTTGATGTTTTCTCAAAATATAGTTTGGACCCCCCCCCCCGATAGTGGTGTGACGTATACAGTGGTGTAGACAAGGGGCGGGGGGGGGGGGGGGCTCCAACAATGAAAATAAAAACAATCCCCTAAGCAAGAACAAAAACAAGATGCAGGTCATGTGACGTTACAACACTATTCATTGTCAAGTAAATTGTTTTCATTTTGTTATCAATGACGCAAATATTTAATTTGAACATATATTCTCTTTTGTCTTTGGTCCAGGTCCAATTGGTCCAGACGGTCCTGGATGGAGTCAGTCTCCTGACCAAGATGGAGAAGGAGCTGGAGATTCAAGGATCCATCTCCCGCTTCCTCCCTCAATAAAGAAAAAACAACAACAACAACAATGACGATAACAGCTACAACAAGAACAAATGCAATAACAGCAACATAAAACCCCACCTGTCTAAATTATATTTCGTCTTCCAGTTTAGTCTATAGCTACATGACTTTCATACCAGACAAGTTCTGAACTGCAATGAAACAAATATGAGTTCATCAAAATATAGGCAAAAATTATTTTAAAATACCTTTATCAGGCTTAATAACAAAACTAGTAATGTTGCAATTGTTTACTCTACAGAACGAAACATACAACACCACCATAATCTTCTTTTTGTTCCCCCTTCTTACAAAACAAAAATACCACAGAAGGAAGACAATTATCTTAGCAACATGACAGTTATTTGGATCTTAAATTCATTTTACAACATGTCTTTAAATAGAACGACCCTAGTTTTTGAGGAAAAAGTCATAATAAGAAAAGTCCAACTTCTATTTTTGTAAAAATTGTTTTTATAAGAGAATGATTTTCATACTTTATCTAAAGTGACGACATTATGTAATAGGTTGAATGAGTCATCATTATTTGACGGGAAAAAAAAGATTTTTGTCAAGAATAGTGAACAATAAACGTAATCCAATAAAGCATAATATATGTATCGTTAAAACTGTAACAATAAAAAGAAGAAAGAGTTTATTTTCCTTAAAGTAACTGAATAATGTTATCTGAATATATATTTTTAAATAAAGCATTCATATTCAAACGTGTTCATTTCATTTCGATGTTAAATTATTATGGGTAATACGTTTGTAATGCCCCAGTCAAATACCCGAAAAAAACCTTCCCATAAGAGCCACGTAATGTATTTTTGATTTTTTGTGGAATGCAATGAAACGACTCTTTTGGTTGGCAAGTTCGTGGCTAAGCCGTGGCTATCCTTCGTGATACGTGACAATACGCGGCTATACAATGTCAATTACGGGATGGTTTCATTGCCTTCCACAAAAATGCTAATACGCGGCTCTTACGGCAAAGCTTTTCGGGTATGTGTGACGGTGACCGGCAACGCAAAATAATGAAACAAATTAATTTTTCAACAAAAACGCCCTCGCTATCTGTACATATTATCACATTTTTTTGTTAGTCCTATGCATGCAAAATGTTCATTGTCATTAGACTGAGAATGCTCGTCTTCAGTATACTATATGGTGGGATATTTATGATCCGTTATTACAATGTCTGAGAAAAATAAATATAAAACAAAGTAAAAACAACTATTAAATATAAGTTAAAAAAGCCCCTGTGAGCCCCAAAATAGCCCCCGTAAACATTTACACCGGGGCAATTTTTCTCTCTAAATCTTAAAAATAGCCCTCGTGAAATAAAAAGTATTTTGGGGGTTGGTGACCGGGACATAACTTAATTGTGACACGATGATGATTTCCTGCACACGTTAGCACCGAATAGTTACATACATTTATAGTAAAGTTTATTGTGATCATTCATTCAAAAGTTTAGTGGAAATTAAACAGTGTCATGTTACAGTGATTCTGTCTAACGATAATGATGATGATGATGATGATGATGATGCAGGATATGAAAATTGTGATAACTTTCACGTTGATGAGAATGTTTGACGCCATATAAAGGGCTTTAAAGGCACACAAACTATTCATTTTACCAGAATATGTAACATCGGACATCAGGAATAATGGGCTGGCATGTTAATCAACATGAACATCCAAAGGATTTCTTTTTACTTACCTTACAGTTTTCAGTAAACGTGTATCGTACTTTGATCTAGATTCGTGTTGGTCAATTTCGAAGTAATTTAAATGGTTTTAACATGTTTAATGGTAGGCTATTCAAAGGGGCTTTACGAGACTATTTGATATCAAAAGAAACCGACAATATACCACTTATAGTTGACAGTTGTAGTCATGAATTACTGTAGTTTATTCGTCAATCACACGTCGATTGGATCTTTCTATTATCATGATTATTAGATTATCCAATTATCAACCCACACGTTCATCCCTTTAGTATACGAACGTAGGTTAATTATACTATACATGATTGTAATGGGCAACGTGTTATTAATCATGTTCACGATCTGTTATGAGTAAATATTGCTGTAATTAGATAATAAACTCAGGTGCATTGGCATGGGGCCCCAATGTCTACCACACTTTAGGTATAAATCACGTGACAGCCCGAGGGGATCAATATTATTAACAGGTCTGTAGCCAGGGGGGTACGTTTGGCGTGTACGGAACCCCCCCCCCCCCCCCCGATTCAGAAAGGCCCACTTTTTATCGGTCTCGGCCATCTAAACCAGTCGTCTTGGGCAACAAACGATCTTGTTGAACCCCCCCCCCCCCCCTTCCCCCGCTTGCGCAACTATACCAGTGTTCTGGGTCTCAGCCTCGATTTTTGTTGGCGACGAACACCCCCCCCCCCCCCCCCCTGCTTACACGACTCAACCGGTGGTCTCGGTCTCTGCCACGATCGGTCACGAACGATTTTTAAATTACGCACCCACCCCCACCCCCCTTGGAAAATCCTGACTACGGGCCTGGTACTAATGTTATTGAAAACCGTTAATTTAACTGAACAATGTAAAAACTGACATAATGTCATTACTGGAAACCACTTTTGACTGGGATAAGGTTTGCAATGTCTGCTGTTGTTGTTTTTTGCACTAGAGTGAACTAGGTGAAAGGTTATTATTTTGGATATAAGTAATTCTATACTGATTATAATTCTCTGGAATAAACTATAACCATCGGGGAGGCGGGGAGCAAAGATGGGAAAAACTAGCTAGATTCCCATGGAGGGGGGAATAAGTGGGCAGCTTCTTCCAATAGAAATTATAATATACACTTACATGTATCCTAAGGCAAGTGTTTCAATGTATTGTATAATTATATTAACATGCGAATATTTCAGATTTAATAATACCACCGTTTGGGAAATAGTATTGGTTAATATAATGTTGTAAGGGCACAACTCACAAGATAAACTTGTACTATACGCACCTGAAATTAAGCTTGATTTACAATTAGACATAATTACAAACAGGTCTGTCTTTCTTTTGTACCGAAAGTGTTTGTTTGCCCTTGTAACTAATTATTGAATTAAAGTACGCATAATTCGAAAATGAAGAATGACATGTACAATATAATGGCTATCAATGATACTAGCCCCTGTGTTTCATAAGCCAACATAAACTGACTGTGTCCCTTTAACCCAAACCGTAAAAAAGAGAGTAACAAATCGAAAAGAAATACGGAAAAACGAAAAGCACTGAAGAGCGTGCCCCCTAATCAGTCGTGCCACGCTGTACTTCATTGATCAAAATAATAGAACTGATAAAGTTTCGTGGAAATCACATTCAGCATCAGGCCCGAAGCCAGGATTTTTCAAGAGGGGTGCATCATAACTTCCAAAAGTGGAGCGTGGCCGAGACCGAGACATGCACTGGTGGGTGGGTGGGTGGGTGATCATGGCCACGACCTATCATGGCCGAGACCGAGACCGATGGAAAGGCAAGGGCATAGGGGCACATTCTTCTCAGGGGGGGGGGGGGGGTTGCTGAGGACTTTTGCCCAAATTTTCACCTGACAAGCCAAAAAATAAGAAAAAACAGGACCCTCGCCTAAAAATTACGTTTTCAATTGTTTACACAAATGTGCCCGAATATGAGCCGGTTGTGTCCAAAAATCACATGACACTGCCCGAATGTAACCTGATTTTGCTCGAATATGATATGATTTCGCCCAAAAATGAAATGATTTTGCCCGAATATGACATGACTTTGCCCAAATATGTCATGATTTGCCCGAATATGGCCGATTTCAAAACTCCAGGAACGGGGGGGGGGGGGGGGGATGCAGCCCCCCTCCTACGCCTATGCCCCCGGGCTACGGGCCTGATCATGACAGTGCAGGCAGGTTAAGTACAAACGGTGGCGTAGCCAGCCCAAATCTACCCCCATGACAGAGGGTTTTCCTATCAGGGGGTGGGGTGGGTAGGGTTTTGAATTTGCAAGTACTTTTTAAAAAGAAGTGTAAGTTTCCAGGAAATCATTTTCCTTTTAATTTTAAAGGGGAATGGCAGAGAAGGATCAAGTGGAGAGAACACACGGGGGGGGGGGGGGGGGGGTTGGGACATAACTTCGATACCCTCCCCCCTCCCAACTTGGCTACGCCACAATAGGGAGGTCAATTTTTAAAAGGTGGCTTCACCTTATTCAACCGGGGCCACTTGACCTTATTTGACGGTCGCACGATGTGATTAGATGTGATGTGATGACGTTTTTTTGTCCGTACTTCATTAATGCTGGACACGTTCTACGAATAAATACTTTAATAGTGGTCATTAAATGATGAGGAATATACACCCCCAGGGACGATTTCTTTTCAATTATTATGTCCTTTTCTCCTATTACTTATGATAACAAAATATGTATGCGAATCATGCATGGAAAATGGGGTTTCGTAAGTAAGTAGTTAAATCACAGTTTCTAAATTACTTAACCCGTTGCCCACGGGTACCCGAATGACAATGTATTAATTTTTAGCTTTATCTGGAATAATAATCGGGGATAAAGTAGATTAGTGTGCACTAGTTTCAACCCCGTGTTCACACACAAAAATTTCATCGTATAGCTAATCAGGAGCTGACTAAAGAATCAGCTCCTGATTAGCTATACGACGGAAATTGTCGGAAATTGTGTGTCTGAACGCTCACTTAACGAAACGTCGTATAGCTAATCATGATTAACGAAACGGGGGTTTGAGCATCGTTTTTTTTAACAACTGGTCGCTCGTTTAATCATGATTAGCTATACGAGACTCGTATAACTGGGCGGGGCTTAACGCCCCGCAGACAGAAAAAAGACAACACATTGCGCAGTAGCAAACTACGCACTTATACGATGTTTCGTGCAGCTGAATGCCACCTGGGATCTTGTTTTGTGTGTGTGAACATTCGGGTAGTTTAGTTAATCATGATTCTTTCGGTACGACGTTTCGTTAGTCATGATTCTTTAGTCATGATTAAGGGATGAATATTTGTGTGTGTGAACACGCTGCAAATTGCGTCAGTTTCTTGGTCCTTGAAACTATACTATTTTAATGAATGTCCTCGCGCAATTTTGATTGACGCGTAAACATTTGATTTTGTATAAGTAATGCAATTTTTGTGTAAAATAATGCGATGTTTTTTTGTACCTCCCCCTATTACTTGATGGTATATGAAATATTGTATAAAGTTCATTAGTCCAGTGACCAGATTCAACCAAATAGGTATAATTAGTTGTTGTGGTTGTTGTTGTGTATAGGCATGCAAGCGATCATGCCTACAAGTAAAATGTTTTTAAAATGTCTATAGAAATTGTTATAATTGTATATATGTACATAATTGTTATTATTGCCTTCTCTTGCCATTTGCCAATGGATGACACATTTCTTTACAACATTTGTATGTTTGAAGACCAAATAAAATATATCTATCTATCTCCATATATCTCAAATCCACGTTTCTTTCTAATATACGTCATTACTACCTTTCCGCTTTTCAAACGTTGCGATCAATTAATATAATTTTCCCTATATCTGTATTACCTATGTGTACCATGGAAAATACTGTTCACCTTTTAAACTAAGAAATTATAAACTCACTTATTCCCATGATTTGTACCGCTGGCGCTTTTGAACATTTGAGATGAAAAAAAAAAAGAAAATCGTTATTTTAGATAATATGTCTATAAAGAAAGGAGCACATCGTTTTCCTAGTCATTAACTACTTGGGTAAGCCTAGTTAATTAGTAAATCCTAGTTGGAAATTAAAATTATATCTTCTAGCTTAATTTATAGCGCTATGATCTGACTTAAAATGGAACTAAAGCTTGTGTCGTGTTATGCCTCACTGGCTCTATCTAATCGATATCTATATATACAATACCATGTTCCCGAGGTAGAATTCTGGGTAAATTTTATGCGGTATGTGATATATTCAGGACCCATATTTTCAGAAAACACTAACATTTGCTTGGTGTACGGTAGTTGCCGGTTGACCCCAAAATCTACCCTCAATCTGCTCACCGTCTAACGATAGCTCTGCTGTTGGCGCCCGTTAAACGAGTGCATGCTCTATTTTGATTTAGAGGAAGCCTTTTTTTATTTGTGCATATCTTCAAAATTGCTTGAGTATGTTTGTGCTTGTATAATAAACCGAATGATTTCTAACGAGCGCTTTGTTTCGACTCAACCATTTTGTTTCTGTTCGTGCATTCAAAATATCAAGGCTTTATATATTATACCTACGTTTTATATGCTGATTTTATCAATAATTGGGCTTGTGTAACCAACTAAACGATTTGTAATCTAGTTGACTTGTTTGAACCAACTTCAGTGCTTGCATCATCATGCACCGAGCCAATGGTGCCTAGGTTATCCACATGTACAAACCATGGTTTAAACCATGGTTTACATCTATGGAATGCCAATTGTAAACTGATGGAGAGAGAATGTAAATTCCTTACTTGTTAACAATGTTGATGGTACACATTCTCTCTCCATCAGTTTACAATTCCATAGATTCCATAGATGTAAACCACGGTTTGAACCATGGTTTGTACAAACCTCCTTTGTGAATACGGGCCATAATGTCTAGACATTGTCTAATGTCTAGACATTGTAGGGCTGGTCAGTCATCTTCCCCGTCGTCGAGCCCCGTCCTCAGTTACTTTCCTTTCCAATAGTCTTTAGTTGAGAGAGAGAAGGGCGCTAAAGTAAATTTGTATTTATTTGTTTTTACTTCGGAGATAATCAAGTTTAAAAGTCAATTTGTATACTAAACTAATCGAGTCCTCTTTAATATTTGAGGAATGTGTGCAACATTAGACATAATTATTATCTGAAAATTGTGCATAATGTAGAGGATGGTACAAGATGGTATATGCAAAACTCAATTTATCAAAAAATTACTTAACGCCCTTCTCACTCCTACCCGATACAATGATTTCCCGTTGTATTACCTACGTACTATGGGAAAGAATTGGGACTCCCGTCAAGAAATTGGAAGGCCGTTTTCGGTGAACAAACACACAAACATACAGATGATGACCTTTTATTGACAAAATAAGAATAATACAAATGAAACTGTATATAGGGAGACAATTAAACATACTTATCAATGTAATGGGTTTTGTAAGATTGCAATATAATAATATTTTTTATCTTTTTCTTAAACAAATTAAGTAAAGTGATGTTTGACCTATAGTCGAAACGCTCATATGAATGAATCAGTGCAACTGTCTTATGAGGCCCGGCGCAGACAGAGCCGACTCGACCCGATCCGACTGGTTTTCAGCCTGATTAACTCAGTATGCGCTGCCTCAGGACTCCGGTTTTGCCAGTCAAGTGCCAGTCGGAGGTCATTCGAGGCCAATTCAACACGTTGGTTCGGCTCCGACTTAGCGAAACTGATTCTAGCCTGACTGAAAACCCGTCGGATCGGGTCGAGTCGGCTCTGTCTGCGCCGGGCTTAAGTGTATTTTCCCACAGCCCCACTCCCCCTTCAATCCATTGAAGTGATCACCAGTCTCTCCGCCCCCTCCCCATTCAAAAATGACAAAATATATACGAGGCTAGATAATACATAATGTAAATTTTGACCCATGCGGCTCGCTCGTGGGCATCATTGCCTTTTAGCTATTTGTGACTTTTCCCCCTTACATATAGCCCCCTCCCCACCACAGCACCTCCCCTACCACAGCACCCCCCCCCCCCCCCTCATATCTACTCTGGCTGCGCCATTTCTTCGTCCCTACTATACTGCTATAATATGTCCTGCGAGAGGTTGATGGAGGGTGGAATCGGGAACAATTTCCGCATATGCCGCCAAATGAATCGGGAAATGGTCCTAACGAGGAAAGACAATATATAGACGAATATATTGGATTCATGATTTGAACTGAAAAGGTCGTTTGCATTTTGGGGGGAGAGTAAATCAAATACTTTCTTTAAAATTTTAGGGGGCGATCAAAGCGCATAATTTTAGATTCTTTTTTTTCTCATGCCAAAGGTTTCCATTTTGCGGACAGTATTCACCCTTCTATCGATGCATATAAACCCATTACTCGTAAAACATTTCAGGACATCGACCTTTCAAATTACGTAGGCCTATATCATATAATGCCAATTAAGACAAACATATCGGAGAAAATCATATTTTGATTATTTGATATGATATATCTGAAATTAAGTTTTTAGGGGAAGGACGGATGCATTCGATCGAGTGGAGAATGTATCTTTCCAACCGCGGCACGTGCGCCCTTCAGCAAGTTACTCTGTCCACATTTACTGGCCAGGGGGGTGTTTCACAAAGATCCTAAGTTGAACTTATCTCTAAGTTGGACTTAAAAATTATGGAGAGCCATTGGTTTCTTTGAAACATTTTTTTTAAAGTCATTTTTCAAAAGCATAAAATGTTGATTTAAATCATTACTATTTTCTATATTATCAAGGAGATTCCATGTTTTTGATGTACAATTAAAGACAATCTAAAATTCTTGGTTTTGAATATATTTTATTCTAAGGCTACACATGGCTTTCCATAATAGGTAAGTTCAATGACAATTTTACGAAATAGAAACACGTTTTAAATCGAATGCAAACAAAATGTTTTCGAATGATCGTTATATGAATTAAAATGCTAGAAAGCGAATTTGAACTACAAAATACAGCTGCAGTGACAAAATCGGCAAAATTATCATCATTATAATTATATACACCCGCTCCGCCATATATGCTGGCTTCGCGCGGTGTGTGTGTGTGTTGATGTTGATGTTGGTGTCCGTCTGTACGTGTGTTTCTATTATCAGTTGGTAAAGCACCGGTCTAGCAATCCGGATGTCTCGGGTTCGGTTGCCGTCGAGGCCTAATTTTCTTTTGCTCATTTACATTTATATCATACTATTTGTGGTCAGTTTTCCCTATGTTTGAATGAACCGATAAAAAGAAATACAATATTTCATCGAACTACAAATGAACTCATATAATAATCATTCTCTACTGAAAGCGTGTGCAAATAAAACTAATTAGTTTTAAAAATGTATATAATATATTACTAAACAAAAAAGATATGGAAATATAACTGATCGACGTCTAATTCCATCCACTAATTATAAATACCTTGCAAAGTAAAAACCCGAATCCAGCCTTTAATATCTAATAAATCCACAATTCTTATCATATTAGGTTCAAATTTGCCGTTAAAATGATATACATTATTATTATAATAACTCTGCTCGCTTCACGCTTCACCGAACGTAGCCTAATCATTCAAAGTCATGCAACTACTATTGGTATCCAATTAAGTTTGCAGTTTTCTTCTTTCATGAATGGATGCCTTTGCTGTCAGATTTCCAAAATTATCTTCATCCCACGGGCGTAGACATGTCATTGATACCAATTCAACTGGGGGGGAATGATCTATTCATTCATCCCCCCTGATGAATAGGTATTACGTAAGTCGCTACGCCTGTGCTTCATCCTATTCAGGGACCACCTTCTCCATATGGTGGGGTTGCTAAGGGAGGGAGGGGGTACAGACCCTTCTCCTTCCACCATGATAAACATGAAAACACCTGTAACTAGCTGGTATTTTGTATTGATTCACGGAAGGAAATTCTTGACATGTCCTTGATTTCCATGCATATACCTTGTGGAACTTCACAATGTTTGTCTAAGGTTCAACCCACCTAGCAGCAGCCTACAATGCATATTAATTAAATGAAACAATACAAATCCAATGGCAAGGAATAATAGAATAAAAAGGCCCATACCTAGCCATTTCCTCATGAAACATGCATTGATTGTTATACTGGTCAGTATAATGAACTGTTGAGATATAGTGGGGGCTATCTAAATGACAGAGTTTTCAGGCTGTAAAGTTGAGGCCTTTCCCTTCTTAAAGTAAAATTCTGAACAATTCAGCTCACACACAAACAGAGAGTTTTCTGTATACTAAACTTTGAAGAAACACACAGCTTAGCTCTATCAAGAGACAAATCTACTCAAGACCACCACATGACTATAGCCCTCCGCAACACAGAACCGACTCGACCCGATCCAACTGGTTTTTAGTCCGTTCAGCTCAGTACACGTTGCCTCAGGACTCATGTTTGCCGGTCAAGAGCCAGTTGGAGATCATTCGAAGCCGATTCAACATGTTGAATCGACTCCGACTGAGCGAAACTGATTCTAGCCTGACTGAAAACGAGTCGGATCGGATCAAGTCGGCTCTGTGTGCGGTGGGCTTTAGACAACC